>BJKM01000656.1:0-220000 GCA_015082035.1 Chaenogobius annularis
TCTCCATGGAGACGAGCCAAACTGGGTGCTTTCTGCGTGGAATTCTGAATGAACAAAAAGCTATGGTGATAAATACCAGAATATTCAAAATAGCAAAGTACATTTCCCAATATTTAAAGTACATTTTGAAGAAGAGGGTTGGGAGAAAAGCCTTTTTTGTCTACATTCGGAAAAGCAAGGACCAAGAGCTTTACAAGCAATACAAACGGTACAGAAATTGCACGGTCCTAAAAAGCCTGCATAGCTGTCCACTCTATTTCAAAGCTCCATTCTTCCTCATTCATTGTCGGTGTCCTCTTTCCTCTCCACTGCAGTCTCTCTCTCACAGCCCAGCCACTCGCTTTGAAAGGTCTGCAGATCTCATTTCATGGTGCGTTCGCTGCCATCCCTCAGTCATGCTCCTGATCTAATATCTCCACAGCAGCTCGCTCGGAGAAGCTGCGTGACTTCTATTACCGCGCTAAAATGTACATGCTGCTGATGTAATTGTTGCAGGATCAAGTGGTGCCGCACGTTTATTCTGTTAGGGAATAAATGCACGACCGGATCTGGGGTTCGGTCAACTTAAGGCTTCTCTGCGTGGGCGAGAAACACTGGAAAATGGTCCTTTTCATGGTAGCAGAACGTTCGCATTTCTGGTGTCATAGCTCTGATATCAAAAGGAGGTCAAAAGTGCAAAAGAGACTCAAGCAAAAAGAAAGAGCCGGACATGCAGGACTGCTTTTTGCTTAATTTAGAGTTAATTGAAGCCATAATTTTGTAATAAAACAAAAACAAAAACGTGTCTTGCCAATTGTGTAGTGCTATTTTAGACCAGTATTAGTTGTTTTAGACCTGATGAAGAAGTCAGAAGGCCAAATATTTTCTTACTTGGGACCATTCTTGGGAGTTCTCTTTTTTGTTTGCTGTAATATAATCATTATTTTACATATTGTGTTTTTTAAATAATGATATATTGGTTTATCCTACAGTTATTTTGGAATGTTTTTGTCCATTGTGCAACTTTTATTTTAGTTGTCAAGGTTCACCTAACTTGACTTAAACTGTAACCTTCAGGTAAACCTTTACAGAACCTTCTTCGGTTCATTTGTCCTCATTTGAATTGTTTGGGTAAATGATTTACTTAAAAGTGAAAACCAATTCCATTTGCAGTTCAGGATTTTATATTTTGTGTAAACAGCAATATCCTTTTAAAACGGATTTTGAGGCGGCAGAGAAGAGGCCGTGACAAAGAAAACACAAACTGAACCAACAATCAAGCACAGGACTGAAGTTCTAATTACATTTGAAACATTTTCAAAATTGTATTCAGACTCAATTTGAAAATACCTTCAGACCAAAGGGGTCTTGGAGAAAATGTGACCTATTTAATTTCACTTTATAATCCCTTTTTTGCTCTCTTTGTCATTGTGTTCTATGTTCTGTGTTATGTAAGTGTGTATAAATGCATCATTAAAATAATAAGTGAATAAAATGTATTCTGATTTTGGCACCTCTTCATTTAAATGGCTATGCAAGAATATGTTTTCTCTTCTATAAGGACGATGCAAGAAACTTGTTGTAATTTCAAATGCTATTTAAAAAAAAAAAAAGAAATTGCAAACACAGGGCTGTAGGAGGCGATATGGAGTACATGGAATCAGAAAGCAGATCCCTAAAAAAAACTCTTTAAAAAATATGCTGGAAACAATTGTTTGAAAACTTTGGAAATAATTACTTTGACCAGTTTACTATGCTAAAGGTGGTCAAAAGCACGTTCAATAGCCTGAATAATGCATACTATAGGATCATTAACTATTGAAATAGCACACAATAAGACAAAGACAAAAAAGACACACCATAACACAGATCCTCTTATAATTGTCTGCATGAATTGAATTCTACCCATTACATCTCCTTTTGTCATTGGCGCACCTTCAGAGTATATCAGTTTATTGTCTCCATGGCAACACAATTATTAATGAGCAGTGCTGTGACAGGTGTCGATAAGCAATTCTTTTGTGTCTGGGTTCCTCACTTTGAGACAAAAACCTTTTCTTCATGATTATTTTCAGACTAGAATGCGTCACAAAGCTTTGCACACATTTTCCATTTCTCAGCAGGTCTATACAAAAACTGCTTCTCCTACAGTGAACTTATTAACCCGAGCCGGTGGAGGTCATGGAGGAGCCATAGCTTAAAGCAGCTCTTCAGAGGTCAATATCCCATTTTCCCGCGTCCTTCCTTTTCATAAGCAGCCACTCCGAGCGCATCCAGAAATAAAAGCCTTACTGGGAATAATCAATATCCATCGATTGAGCTGATATTCACTCCGTCCGTCCAATTAAAGTCTGGTAAAAACATCGCAGAATGAGGTGAGGAGTTGAACGTGCTTTGGAAACTGGTAGAAGTGAGTGGATTGTCTGCTTTGGATCATTTCCAAAACCTGGTTGACGCCAGATTGATCTGTGTCTCACTCTGAATTGAGTTCTTCACATGAATCAATCAGGAAAGTCTCTTGCCGAAAGCCATTGGGACGTTAAAAAAATACTTCATTCTGATTGGTCTAAGCGTGACAACAGCGGAAGGAGCAGAAATTCATCTTGCTGGCAAAGTGAGAATTTCAGTGCAGTCAACAAGTCACTGCAGGGTTTCTTTGGAAGCAATTTTAATTAGAGATAAACTTAAGAGACCTTTTTAGCTTTTCAACTATTTCTTCTTATTATCATTTTTTTTATAAAACACTACTACAGCCAAAAAAAACATTGGCTCTGTTTGCTAATGTAAACAACTGGAAGCCTTCTCAGAGCACATCAATGCGGTGGACCCAAATATCAGGTCTACAAGAGAAGACTCTTAGGAGAACCGCTTGGACTTTCTTGATTGTTCCACTATCAGAGGGGAAGACGGGAAGCTCCAGACAGAAGTATATAGGAAACCCACCCACACGGATCAATACCTGCTCTTTGGCTCTAACCACACACCACAGCATAAGGGTGATCAGAACACTACAACACAGAGCACAAGAGGTGCCCATTTGCCCTCTGAGCTGGACCCCCAAAACACTGGAATGCTCTCTCAGCTTCTAGTTACCCAGCCAAAAAGCAGGACAAAAGGGAAACAGAACCAAGAAGAAATGGTGTCTCAATCCCTTATGTCTCAGGAAAAACTACAAAGGATGAAACTCCTGTTTATTTTAAACCAGGCAACACGTTAAGACAAAAACTGGTTCACCCTAAGGACAAGATGCCGACACAAAAACAGAGCAATGTAGTGTATTCTATCCACTGCAGTGAAGAAAGTTGTAAAGGCGGTACATAGGGGAGACTAAACAGCCACTTCACAAGAGGCTTTAGTCAATGTATCCGGAAAATACAGCCGTATTTTAAAGCCATGGGGCGGCATCAGCCCTGGTCATTCTGATGCTAATCAGATACGCATCACTGATGAGGGAGCTGCGGTCAGCTAACAATAGGACGACCCATTCGGTGGCCCATTACAGGGCTGTTAGGGTAACAAAGAAGATTAGTTGCAGGTGAAACTTACAGTGTAAACAAAAACAGGACAGGCTTTTATTATGCGGTTCCACCTGGTGGGCAGGGCTTACTCAGAGTAGGATAAGTGTCCGAGTTCTCAGACTAGATCCACAGATTGAGAGTGACTCTTGGATGAAAGTCGAAACGTCTTGTTTTTCCACAGCAGTGTCCAGATGACTACAACAGAATGATTTTCTACAATGGAAATACATGGAAACCCCAAAGAAATGATGCATACACTGCTCAAATATCTGAACAGTCCCAATCTTTACTTTCAGCAATGGTGCTGGGATTTATACAACAGCAAATTACATTGTACAAAAAGAACTGTGGGATTTGAAAACATTGCAATGGTGACAGAACGTTGTGCACGTTGTGGTGAGCATACAGTTTAGATGTAATGAACTCTTCAAGCAACTGAAACGTGGCTTGTTAGAACTTCCTGCGTGTAAAGTAATAGAGCTACGTTAATTATGAATTCCGTTTTGGGTGATTTTGAATGCTTTTAGTGCTTACATTTTTGACTGCCCTGTGTTATGTCAGTTAGCAAAACCCAACAGCCTTCACGCAACGCACAAAGTGGAAAGACTAAACTGCTTCCTTGAGCCACATTATTGCTCTGACCAACTGCAATCACAGCTATAGAATTTACTTGACATAGTACACGCGCAGGCTTAAATCAATAGGTTGCGTTGGTCGCTAGAACTTTCAAATGGAGGGCAGGGTTCCTATTCAAAGCTCCATTCACACACACGCGCCACAATTTCCACCGTTCACAATTGCATATCAGTTCCAGAACATTGCGGCGTCGTCACCATTGACACTTGACCCGGCAGCCATTGAATACGTGTTTCTAAAAATCACATAGTAGCAGTTATGTAACTATTAAAGTACTAAAAACTGGTTATCCAACGTTTACCAGATATATTTATTCATCAACAGTGACAGACATCTGATAGATCATACCAAAAATGGCAACAAGAGAGAACTTTTTAACTCAAGATTGAAAATGTGCAAGTATCTTCACGAGTTAGACGGATGTGTGTTTGCAACTAGATGAAGACCAGAGAGCACTTGAGGCTGTTATTGAAATTGAAAGTAAATTTGAAGAGGAGAGGAGGGCACGAGAGCGACATTAGGCAAGCCGGTAAAGGAAAGGTTCCAAGGCAAAGTTTTCTGGCAGAATATATCAAACAATTTTGATCAATAATGACTACATATTTCTGTATGTCGTGCACACTTAAAAGTATTTGTGAAGTGTTACAGCTCAATCTGCATCGCCCAAAAAATCAACCCCATGTGGATGTTGCACCATTTTGGTATCTTATTGGGGTTCGCACTGTAGCCTACCAGGTTAGAACTGGACAACCCTTGTAAAATGTTACAGAAAATTATCAAGAACATCCACTGATTCAAAAATAAATCAGTGGATTTTCTTTCTTCATTTTTTTTTAGGGATTTGCTGCAAGAGAGAGCACTCAATTTGCGTTGCCTGTCAGTGGTCCCAGCTAGGCAAGGCACGGCAAGGCAAGTTTATTTGTACTGCACGATTCGTACACAAGGCAATTCAAAGAGCTTCACACAACAAGGAAAAATGTTGGATCCACTGTCATACCCCAACAGACAAGGGTGGCATTCTGCTCTCATGTAGCTACAGACACACTAAGAGAGGCTAATATGTCTTATTGTAACCTTTTCCCCCTTCGCTGATAGTTTTTTTTAGTAGTAGTAGGTCAACTGACGATGAGAATATCAAGTTTCATTGATTAAAAAAAAGAAAAGAAAAAAGAAGAAGCTGATTAAGAGATTAGTTAGTAGTTGTTAGTAAGTCAACATAAAACAATTGTAAAATAAATTCAATGTATATCTCCAAATGTAAAATCATTAAACAAAAAAGATTGGGATCAAATCGAATTAACTATAAAAATTGTTTTGTTCCAAGGACTCTTTTTCAGTTGGTTAGTGTGCTGTGTAACTGTGTGAGCAAGAGGTGGAGAAAAATATATATAACTATAAATCAACAGGCTATTTGACTTATATGCAGTAGACAGACGGACCGATATTACAGGCTGAACTTGAACATTATATTTAATCTAAGCATATACATTTATAGGCATACACATATAGCATTCCTCTAACCTCAAAGCCATGTTTAGCCAGCAGCGAGCCTTAACTACTGCTGGTCTCGGCATAGTCGGAACATTTTCCAATTCCTGGATTCCCACAGTTTCACAATCTTTGACAGTTGTTTCAGTGTCCTTTAAAGTACCAACCAGGGCCAAGGGGTACGTGCTGGGGCTGCACCTCCAAAGAGCTGGCATTGGTCATAGTATAGCCATGACATCCATCCGTTCCCACTTCTAAGTTGGCTGATAACCTTCGCTGCGTTTCACTGGAACTCACGGTCTCGGAGAAGCGACGTTATTTGTTCGTGTATACAACAATATCTTGCACCGTTTCAAATAACGGACAAAGCTCAGGCAAAGGTCATAACCGCTCAAGAGGACTGGCCAGGTAGGGTCAGAAGATGCAGTGAAAGGAGAGCAGCGGCCCTAAAGACAAAAGTGTCCCTCCTGCGTGTCGTGCAACTCGGGCATCGCGGATAAACTTAAAGCGGTAAGTCTGACTGAAAATTGTTAAACCACTTTCTCAAAAACTGCTGCTTGTTAAAAAAAAAAAAGTTTTACGTGACCTCTTTCTATGACAAAACTTTTCAAATTTAACTTTGCATCCAATTGCTCTCTATGTGACTTTCAATCTTTTCACTAGAACCTTCTGTCATCAAACGCAACTTTTTTCCTCCTCCCAACTTTTCCACCCTTATTTCACTGTTACAAATGTGTTTTACCTCAGAATGTATCTCATTTATCCTGGGCCAGCCTTAAATCAGCAATATTGTCTGGTGCACCTACAATCCAAGCCCATATAATTTCATATCTTTAGAAAAGCACCACAATACACGTCTGGAACCAATATTCAAACAAGCCTTAGTGCCATTACCTTGATAACGTGTGTGTGATGAATGCGTCTGGTGTGAAATCCCCTTCAGCCCCGAACATTTCATTCCAGTTACGGCGTGTTATGTCCGCCGTAAAATTGGGCGCGATCACATTTTTTGATGAGAGGGGCAGATAGATTGCTGAAAGCTCACTGGCAGACATTAATCAGTTATTTGGAATGAGGGCTTATGCCGGGCCGTGAACTATGAGCAATCATTTAACGCGGATCAATTTGGTGTTTTGTAAGCTGACCTCAATTTGGGGAAGAAATGCACTTATGATTACAGAGATTCATCGTTATTGCGAAGCTCGGTTTTGATGTGAGAGATGTTACAAGTGCAATGAGTCAGAATGGACAACTGATTGCGCATGGGTAAGAAAATATGGGGCATTTCGGGGTAATGTTGGGAAAAGTGCTAAAAACTTCAAGGCTCAGTTAAAGATGCGTAACTTGGGAAGCGCTAACTATGATCAATTAAAGATGGCACAAAGTTTCTCCCTCTCTGATGTTAATAGCGTGCTTAATAATGCTTTTTGGAGACTTCGCATAGAGTGGTCATACTGTGAGCACATGGGGCGAACTGTCGCGCTGACATTTTGTACTCATTAACCTCCTTAATTATAAGAAAGCTTGGGGTTCTTTTTTTCCCCTATTCTATATTCCCTCATCTATTCTGGTTTAAAGGGGCATACTGCATTATGCAAAATCACCTTTAATGAGCTTTTATCAATGTTACAACAGTGTTTTCCTCCTCATTTTTTCACTTCATGCATGTTTAATAATAGTAATACCTACCCCCTATCCCCGCCCATGTCCCTGTACTCAGTTGCGATAATATGACAAATTCAGACTCCGAGTGATACATGTAGGGTACTAAAATGTCATGTAGCCTCTTGAAATAAAAACAAATATATAAATTACAGTGATGTGTCCCATCACAATTATGCAGACGACACTCAGATCTATGTTTCACTGACGGCAGGTGAATATGGACCAGTGGATTCACTCTGTCACTGCATCCAACAGATCAGTGTGTGGATGCAAAACAACTTTCTCCAGCTGAACTCAGACAAGTTCATCTTTGGCCCACCGAAACAAAGAGAAAGTGTTAGCAGTCACCTCCAGAGTCTCGCTCTAAAACCTACAAATCAAGTTAGAAATCTGGGGGTAATAATGGACTCAGATTTGAATTTTAACAGCCACGTCAAGTTAATAACATCAGTAGCCTTTTATCATCTAAAACACATTGCCAAATCAAAAATATAGTGTCTAAACCAAACTTGGAGAGACTTATCCATGCGTTTTCTCCAGTAGATTAGACTACTGTAACGGCCTGCTCACTGGCCTCTCCAAACGAGCTGTAAAACAGCTGCAGTACATCCAGAACGCTGCTGCTCGGGTCCTGACTAGAACCAGGAAGTATGATCACATTAGTCCTGTGCTCAGGTCTCTGCACTGCCCCCTGTGGCTCAGAGAATAGACTTTAAAGCACCTCTACTTGTAAACAAGTATCTCCATGTCCTAGCACCAAAGTACATCTTGGACATGTTAGCGCCATATGAACCATCTCAGACCCTGAGGACCTCAGGCACCCGCCTCCTGCCGGTGCCAGGGTCAGGACTAAACATGGGGAATCTGCGTTTCAGTTTTATGCAGCTAAAATCTGGACAAGTCTTCCTGAGGATGTGAGACAGGCCGCTACTCTGGCAATGTTCAAATCTAAGCTAAAAACAGTTTTGTTTAGCTGTGCGTATGACTGAAAAGATTGTATTTTCACTCTTCTCTTTTATGGCTTAAACTGTTTTGTAATTTCTGTCATGTCTTTGTGATTTTACCTTTTTTTTTTCTTGTTGTGTGAAGCACTTTGAATTGCCTTGTGTGCAATTTGTGCTCTACAAATAAACTTGCCTTGCCTACAATCCTCTGGTTGCAACAGTGAAACAGTGGTTTATCAATTCTGCAGTTTTGAAAATAAATGTACTCGTTTCTATTGCTAATCATTTTAGATCAATATTGCTGTTTATGTTAACCAAACTGTACAATGATGATGATGTTGATGTTGATGATGATGATGATGTTATGTTGTAGTTTAATTACCTGAAAAAAGGATAATATGTCTCCTTTAAAAAGGTGCATTGTGTAACTCTTCTGGTAGGGCGAGCCACCTGCTTGTTTAACATGTTGGAAACATCGCTTTGTCTGGAATGTTCTATTTTATATTTATGTATATATTTTTTTGTATTGAACAAAAACAAACCAAAAAAACAAGACAAAAAAAGAGGGAATACCAAGCAAGAAAACAATGCAGCTGATATGAATCATTTAAGTATATAGTCTCTTGGCATGTTTGTCTATTTTCATATTAAATGCGCAGGTAATTGTTTCCACTTTATAAAGGCCCAATGTTATTTGAGTGCAGTCCTGGATGGTTGTTCATTCCTTGTCAAAAATTTCTGGGTCATAGCCTTTTTTTCCAGCTGCCAAAAGAGCATTCCAAAAGGTATCCATCTGTTGTTTCCACAGGAGTTTTAGGTCCCATTTACAGGTGTTTTTATTGCCAAAATAAAATACCTTAAAAAATATTAGGATTAAGCTCCCCTCTGCACAGATCTGACCTGTAACTTTGCGCTTGTTTCCATGGAAATAGAATAGTATAGTACCATACAGCAGCAACAAAAGTTACATAATACTAGAGCTGTGAGATGCTCTATATATCACATCGAAATTGCAAAATGAATGGTCGGAACAGACTGCAATTATCCTCTGCAAACAACTACATATCCTGTCTCCCATGCAAAAGCTGCAAACCCTATAGTCTAGACATATACAAACATGTTCTGAAATATATGGGATTCTTGGACTCATTTTGCAGTTCCTCCTGGACAGATTTAACAGGTGAAGTTTGAACAGAATCTTTCCAATGCAACATACATCGCACATCTAAATCGCAATTGCAAGATTTTGCCAGAATAGGTCAGCCTTATACACTGCATGTCCAAAAAAAAAGGTCACTACTTGGATTGAACTAAGCAGAAGCAGTAGTTACGAGCCTCCTACTGGATAACTGCTGCATGGTATTTAAACCCAACTGAAGCCGTGAGTGGCTTCTCATTTCTAAAACAACCGTGTGGAAAGTCAAATCCCGTGGTCATGGAAACAATGTCAGTGTGTTTGAGAAGGGTAAAATCACTGGCATCGTGCTGAGAAAACGTCTGAACCCCAGTGAGAGTGTGAGTGGGACGAGCTGGAGAAGGCTCTGTGCAGTGGTCACTCTCTCACATCATCAAAACAAGATCAATTGGGGAAAAAGAATGCAACACTGGATGGAAATAAACCATGTAATATTATAGAAGCTTATTGAAATGATGCCACTGTGAATGTGTGCTGTAATCCAAGCTAAAGGCGGTTCTACAAAATATTAGAGCAGGTGGAACTTTTCTTTGGAAACGTCGTAGTGTTCCTTCATGAAAAATATGCCGGTAAATGAGTGAAACAAGATTAGAATTTGTCCATTTTCACATCAAAAGATCTATAATTCTCAAATTACGGCCATTATTATTGGCAGGGCTTTTCACAGTGTATCTTGCATGTTCTCTTTGGGATTAGATTTGTTGGTTCAAGATGAATAGTGGCAGCTTTGTTTTGGTTCATCGTTGGTTTACCTACTATTTCATGACCTCCCTCGAAAAGTTCTCACCACAGACCTCATCTCCTGAAGTCACCGTTCTGCTTTTGACTTTGGCTTTTGCCTTTAGAACAAATATCACCTACAAATCCCACATTCCCTTTGAATACTGTATAATTCTGAGCTGTAGTTTGAGGCAAAAATGAATAAAGAATGAAAAAAAAAAAATCTCTACGTTTCCAGTGGGATTCGACTTCCAAAGCCTCTTTAGCAGCACAGAGAGGTGGAGGATGAGCACTTTGTTCCTTTTTCAAGAGAACTATCAAAGTTAGCGAATTTCGGGCGCTGTGTGCTGCAACCTCGGTTTGTCACTAAAAGGATTATTTGAGGTTATTAAAGAATCATTGTGCTCTCATGTTCACAGACATCCACCATTCTAAAGACTTTTCTGGGCTCTGACAAAAGTGAAACATTTCTAATTAAGCTGTGGGCTTCACTCTGCCTCCAGACTCTTAATCAAGCATGTAATTGCATTTAATTGGATAAATGGGGGCAGTCCAATTGGGTGAGTCCTACCAGCTGTGCTCAGTTCCTCGCTGTGGTGAAAAGCAAGCTTGAAAAAGGAGAGTTTGAACAGAACGCGTTCAATAAAACCATTTGAAAGCTGCAATCAACCTCTTTGTACTGCTCGCCATTCATTTTGACCTTTATGGAAGAAATACAAATCCTTTTCCCTTTCCGCTTTTGCAGAATGGAACTTTGGAGAACAAGAGCTAAATCATTGGTAATTTTAGGATAAACAAAAAGGTTCGCTGAGGTCAAATTTGAGACTCTTTCTATCACGTTCAAAATGGATTATGCAATGCTGCAACAATCCCCACTTAGGAACACCGCAAGACCATAACCTTCCGTTTCCATTTGTGTAATGCATAAGAAAACATGACATTTCTTCCCTTGCTGAAATCTTTATGACACATTAAATACAAACTTAAATAAGTACTGTACTTGAGGAAACACTGAGAGAACTTGAATCTGGTGATGCAACGTCTGCGATCATTGCCTCTAGCTGACTGTGCCCTCAAAACCAAAAATCACCTACCCTCTCAGTGTTGTTTTAAACTTTCATGTACATAACTTCAGTTGACAGAAACTTTAAGGCCTTGAACTTTACTGCAAGATCCCTCTGTGTTTGGGGAATAACCAAATGGACTTTTCTAAATGTGAGCCGCGCTCTTTACGCCTCTATAAGCCTTTTATTGACATGCCATAAGAAGAAATGACAGCAGGTAAATCTGGCCGGCGGGTTTCAGCCATTCCACCGATCGCACTCTCACGCTCATCACTAATTCATGCTGGGACTAAAAGTAACAGTTTACCCTTAAAATGTTGCGCCATGTGATCGGATTTTCAAAGCCGAGGTGTCTATTTCAGAGATTCAGCGATTTATTATTGATGTGGAAAGCGGACATAAATGACTTTCTTGGCGATTCCAGCTGAGCCGACGCATCCGTTTGAGAGCGTGCTGTTTATGTGATAAAAGTGTAAATAATAGATCACGAGGGTGTTTGCAGAGTAGTATATGCAGCAGAAAATAGGCGTGCAGCAGCGGGGATGAAGTAGAAGCACTTAGCCGATCTCTGGGGAGAGTTTTGCTGGCGGAAGATCTGAGCCTGTAGACGGAACACGTTTGAGACATAGGCCTAACACGGACATCACTCACCCACGGAGAAGCGTGCAGCCGGGACTGACAGTCAATCGGAGCCATCAGGAGGTCTGTGCCGAAAAACAAACATGCTATTTAGGCTCTTCAATCTACATCTGTTTATGCTCCTGTTATTGCTTTGTGCACAGAGCATTTGAAAATGTGTCTGTATCTGGGGTTTGTACAGTCAGTCCCATAAAGTGAAGTACTGTGAGTTGTTATTCTAATGATCATTGACGTTTCATTCTCAGTACAAACAAACAAGCGCTATCTACAACACTGCGCAGAGGAGGCAGCTTGCATTAGCTGACATGATTGCTGATGCCTCACAGCAATAAAGTCCCGGGTTCAAGTCCTGGTGGCCCACCGTGCCCGTTTCTGCTGCCTGGCAGGCGTTGATGAGGGCTAGATCAAATGAGGACTCAGTGTACCACATTTTGCTGCTTGCCTCCATAGAAATGTTCTTTGCTTGGAATGTTCTACCATATGTTGAGCTGGGTGTTATGAGTAAAAAATTAAAAAGTTTGTTTTTCTGCCCACATTGATATAGCTCAATTTTTAGTTTAGTTTCTGCTAGGTGTGTGCATTGCCCATCATCTGGCAATGCGATATGTGTTCACATTTCATGGTGCAATATTTCATGAGATATCCCAATACTGAGGATTTACTGCAATTTTTCTATCACTTTGGCATTATGTTTTTATTGGTAACTCAAGCTGCTATGGACACTTTCTGGAACTGATACTGAATGAAAGTATCGATACTGAATGAGTCTCAGGGAAAGTATCGATACTGAATGAGTCTCAGGGAAAGTATCGATACTGAATGAGTCTCAGGGAAAGTATTGATACTGAATGAGTCTCAGGGAAAGTATTGATACCGAATGATTCTCAGAGAAAATGTTGATTCTGAATGATTCTCTTAGAAATTATTGAATGATTCTCAGTGAAAGAATGGACACTGATTGATCCTGGATGACTCCAAGTGAAAGTATTGATACTGAATGACTCTCACTGTCATTCACTCACTGTGAAAGTTTGCCCAGTATTGTCAATCAAATCAGCTGAAATCCAGGTAACAATGCTGCCTCATTAATATGTCATAAAGAAAATATTGTGACACTGGTATCAGAGTATTGCAATATTTAGGTAAATTGATTATTATTATTTTTTTCTAATTCCCCTACTAATAGAACTTGTGCCCAAGTGACTAATTGTGGTGAGGCCATTACGGCAGGGGAGAAACTGCAATAATGAATGGTTGCTATTGGAGTTTATCTTTGTCATTAAATTAAGCTGTAAATAACAATGCAGCTTCAGAACTAATCAAATTAAACATTAGCAACTTTTATTAAAGAGTTTAGATCGCGTAGATTGCGCCCTAAATCAACTAAATCTGGACATTTGATTCACTTTTCACCTTCTAATGTTATCAAAAACTGGAGAGGTTTGGGAGAAATACAGTTTATTATAAAATCCTGTGCATATAACGTTTACTCTTTTTGATAATTAAAATGATGTATTCCTGATAAAATAATGAGAACATGTCATACTTTGACTAATGTTAAGTTTTTGTTCGTGACAGGAGACTATTTCACTGCACCCCTGAAAATCATCGGTTTATACTATCCTTTTTCTACTGACGGAGGAGGAAGCCAGACAGACGTGGCAGGCCCAAGTTCATTGTTAGGGTCTGTTGGGAACGTCTTGCGGAGCCCTCTGTCAGCAGGGTCCAACTCACACCTTCGGGAGGGCTTCTCCCAGATCCCTGGGGAGGCTGAGGACATTGAGTCTGAGTGGACCATGTACTCGACCTCCATTGTCATTGCAGCTGCTCAGAGCTGTGGTTGCAGGGTCTCAGGTGCCTGCCGCGGCAGCAACCCCTGAACCTGGTGGTGGACATCGGAAGTAAGAGATGCCGTCAGGCTTGTAGGACTTGTAGGACTCCTGAGGCTGTTTTTAAAAGGCATTTGTGATCATTTATCTTCAAACTTCTCTCTCTCGCTTAATGAACAGATAAATGATTAATACAATGGCCAATTCACAACCTTAATAAAGATTTTGAATGTGATGATGGTTAAATCTTTCCCCAAATGAAAACCCAAATCAATGCAGAAGAACATTTGTAGCTTAATTAATGAGCTCCTTGACAGACACACGCACACACTCTTCTCTTGTCGATCTGGAGCTTTGTCAATCCGGTAAAACGCTCTGTCTTTCCTCAGCCCTTGATAACATGTCCGTCCCGGTGAGTGAAAAGAATCCACATTCTTGGAAACGCTAACGTTTGATAATTGCGGCCAACACCATTAGTTTAGATGTTGGTGCGGAGTTTAGCGGTACATGCTGGGATTGCCTGACATTACATGCAGGAGCTTTATTGTATGCGTGCATTACGGCTTTTGGTAGCCGGACGAGCGCGAGCGTTTTACCGCTATCAGAACTACGCACGATGGGCTGTAGTCTCTGTTTGTACCTGGCTGTGGCTCCAGCGTACCACGCGGTGATGGAGGAGGTGAGGATGGACTCAATGATGGCCTCGTAAAACTGCACCATCATCTGCACTGGCAGCTTGGCTTTCCTCAGTTGCCGCAGGAAGTACATCCTCTTCTGGGCCTTGTTGATGAGGGAGCTGATGGAGAGCTCCCACTTGAGGTCCTGGGTGATGGTGGTGCCGGGGAAGCGGAAGGAGTCCACGGTGGTGATGGGGGAGTCTGTCATGGTGAGGGGGGGCTGGGGGCTGTGACTTTCCTGAAGTCCACGATCATCTTCATTGTCTTCTGGGCATTAAATTCCAGGTTGTTACTGCTGCACCAGGACACAGCTGGCCCACCTCCCTCCTGTAGACATTTGAGGGTGGTGTCGTCCGTAAACTTAATCAATTTTACAGAGTCGTGGCTGGAGGTGCAGCAGTTTGTGTACAGGGAGAAGAGCAGAGGAGAAAGTACACAGCCCTGTGGAGAGCCTGTGCTGATAGTACGAGTGTCTGAGACATTCTTCCCCAGCCGCACGCACTGCCTCCGATCCGTCAGGAAGTCAGTGATCCACCTGCAGGTGGAGTCAGGCACGTTGAGCTGGGAGAGCTTGTCCTGGAGCAGAGCAGGGAGGATGGTGTTGAACGCAGAGCTGAAGTCCACAAACAGGATCCTGGCATAGGTTCCCGGGGAGTCCAGATGCTGCAGGATGAAGTGGAGTGCCAGGTTGATGGCATCATCTACAGACCTGTTGGCTCTGTAGGCAAACTGCAGGGGGTCCAGCAGGGAGGAGGTGAAGGACTTGAGGTGGGGCAGGACCAGGCGCTCAAATTACTTCATGACTACAGACGTCAGTGCCACTGGCCTGTAGTCATTAAGTCCAGTGATCAGGGGCTTCTTGGGGACAGGGACAATGATGGCAGACTTGAAGCAGACTGGGACGTGGCATGACCCCAGGGAGGTGTTAAAAATGTCCGTGAAGATAGGGGTCAGCTCTCTTGCGCATTGTCTTAATGTGGATTTAAATTTAAACTTAAATCTTATATTGTTATTCATTTACAGCTGTTTTATTGCTGAATAAACGCCTCACCCCATGTCTCCATGGAGATTTGAGGTCATTGTGGAACATTCCAGGTAAAGCAATAAAATGTATATGACCAACAGTGCCATGCTTTGGTAACCTTGCCAGCAAGATAAGATCAGATAAGATAAGATCACCTTTATTTGTCCCACAATGGGGAAATTCCAGTGTTGTAACAAAGGGTACAGAAACAGATTATGCACTGTACAATAATAAAAACAGATAAACTGAGAAAAAAAGAAAACTCTTATAATCTTAATAATAATAACACTCTTATTTACAGCTGTCATACGGACAGAAAATATTGCACCAGGGATGATTGACATTGTGTCACACTATTGCACAGGGGTATAACAGTATTGCACAGGATTATGAAAGATGAATGACCCGTTCAGGACCAACAGTGTTTGTTGTATAGTCTGACAGCAGCAGGAAGGAACAACCTGCAAAACCTCTCCTTCACACAGAGAGGGTGGATCAGTCTGTCACTGAAGCTGAGTGTCCTGCAGGGGGTGAGACTCATGGTCCAGCATAAACGTGAATTTAGCCAGGACCCTTCTGTCCCCCACCTCCTGCACCGAGTCCAGAGCACAGCCCAGGATGAAGCTGGACTTCTTGATGACTTTGTCCAGCTTCTTCCTCTCCCTCTCTGTGATGCTGCTGCTCCAGCAGACCACACCGTACAGGAGGTCTGATGCCACCACAGAGTTGTAGAAGGTCCTCAGGAGTGGCCCTGTCACTCCAAAGGACCAAAGTCTCCTCAGTAGGTAGAGTCGACTCAGGCGCTTCCTTCCAAGTCCAGTCCACTTTGTGGTTAAGATGAACACTCAGGTACTTGTATGAGTCCACTCTCTCAATGCAAGATGAATTCTCAAGATTTTTGTGACTCCACAAACTTGAGCATCCATCTTGTTGGGATGTATTTACACCTACTTAAATTATACAAATTAAAACAGACTAGAGTTCGTTTCCCTGGAAAGTTTGGACAGGGAATGAGTCTGTCCAGAGGGTCTGAGGTCACACAGGGCCCGCTCACAACAAGCCCAAAGGGGTTGTTTTGTTTTTGTGGGTGTTCACGTTTTAGCACACATTGGTCAGATCAGCTATCAGAAAATACTAACAGATAATAGGCCAAGGTATTTTTGGTATAATTCCTCATGTAGGCTATTTAATCTGTAGGTTTTTTCATGCCCACAAAATTAAAACTGCGTTTTGGACAAAAAAAGCAAAATACATTGCAGAGGCTTTTAGTTATTTCTTGTTATGGAATATGGAGGGAGAGCAGGAGGACACACAAACCAAACTCCTAAAAGTGCCACATTTTTACATTAAAAAAATAAAAAAATAAATCTGTTTTATAATTGGCACGGAGATCAATACTTTTCATCGAATGTCAAAGTGGAATTGAGTTGTTGACACAGATATGCAATGGTTTACGAGCCACAGTGCAAAAAGCCCAATTCCTCACTCACCATTACTCTCCTCCTGCTCAATCAATGACTGTTTTTCTTTCCCTGGTGCTTTTGGGTTGATCTGGCTGTAGTTTCATTGCCACTTCTTTTAGTATTTTATCTGTATGCCTGTGAGCCGCAGTCGGCCCAGTGCTGCTCTATTACTGTGCAGGCTGTCCAGAGGCTGATCGATGCGGAGTGTATTACTACCAAGTACAGGCAGGGGCTGGTGCTTGAGCACTGACCAGGGAGAGAACAGCACAGATTTAACACTTTCCACCAAAAATTATTATTTATTTTCAGTCCTGTTTCCCGGCATAAGTGACTGTGCAGATGCATAGAGCCCCACTAACCACTTGGAGGTGCAAAACGTTGAATATACCACACTAAAATAGATGTACCCTATTTTTTATTCACATAAGTAAATTCTGTTTGGCCCCAGCGCTACAGATACTTTGTAAAAGAAGCTCTTAAGGTGAGAATGAGACCGCAGTGTGCAGTCTGCATTTTATGGAGATTTTTATTCTGTGCGAAGCAGGAAGTGCACGAGCGTGTTAGCATGTGTGCTAGCTCTGCTCTGGTCTCTGAAAGTTGTGGAAAGCGCTAATAAACTCATTGTGGAGTTTAAAAGTAGTTATTATTTTATTTTTTTAAAATACATGTTAATAGTTATAATAATATAATTATATTTATAACTCATACCAAATAGACACAATAACAGATAAAAATACTATATGGATAAAGTTTGAGTTTATAAAAACCTTATTTTCTTATGTTGAATTAAAGTAATATTTTCTGTCTTTATAATTCAGACATTTCTTTCAAACTTAAGTCAGAGAACTCAAATTTTTTGACATTCTGGGGATGCTCCGTCCCAAGAGAAACGCTTCTGGCACCTCATTTCCATTGCTCTGCCCTGGCAAGATGTACCAAGTGGGTCCAGAGGTAAAGCCAATCTTTTGATGTGACATTTGAGTGGGAAAAAAGACCATAAACCAGGACATGGTGCATATATCCTGTCTCACAGCACCTGGATAGTGTCAGGCACGTGGAGGAGTGAAGTGGTCAAAACATGCCAAGGCACACAGCTCTGAACACAATGTGAAAATAACCTGAGTATGCACCTAGCCGTTCCATCAGAAGTACTTAATATTTAAGAGCATATACACAAATCTGAAAATAAACAAGGACAAGGTTTCTCAATTTTTTTAAAAAGACATTTCAGCTTCCAGCCAGAAACATTTATGAGATATTAGCGGCAAGTCTTAAAAGAGTGAAAAGCAGAACTAGTTTGCTGAAATCCATCTCATTCCGCTCTTTCCTAATGCATTCCTAACATCCTTGTTACTCGCCGTTAGGTCAAAGCATAATTTTCGCATCGGGGTAATGCTAACGGCGTACTTCCTGGTTTGCAGAGGATAAAACGCTCCTTAGTGAAATACAGACATTTCAACCCTGAGCTGCTTTTACAATATATTTGTACTGGGGCAAAACACATTCTACGTTATTACACAAAACTAACTCGAGTATAGCCTCTGCAATAACTAACTTGCCCAGCAACATTAATCACTACTACTGTATTGTAATTTTTTTTTTTTTCTTTTTTAATCAAATACCCACTACTAGAAACCCAAATGTACTTGCAGCAAAGGTGACTAGTAGATTACCGGTCTGACAGTATATGATGAAATATATAAATATGAAGTAATCAAAGAATTATGTAAAGTAGCCTAATTAAAAGAAACATCAAACAGCGTGTTATGTCTCAATGTAGAGGTAGGTATTACTTACTTACATTTACTTGAGTAACTTTTCTATGTCATATTCAGATATTCAGACCCCTTACTTTTCCTTACTTGAGTCAAAGTGTTGTTCCTCTTCCCACAATGAGTAAGTCTAACAAGTGACAAAAGCTTTTTGTTGACAAGATGAAATGATTTGAACATTTGTGTTTCTTGCTCTGCTCATTCAGACATTTTTCCTTATTTTTGTGGTAAATAACAGATTTTGTTCACTCATAATGTTTTGTCCTTCCATTTACAGTGAGGAAAATAACAATTTTAACACCCTGGAACCCAAGTTCTCCCACTTAGAAATGATGGAGGGGTCTGAGATTTTCATTGTCGGTGCATTTCCACTGTGAGAGACAGAATCAAAAAAAAAAAAAATCATCCGGAAATCACATTGTATGATTTTTAAATAATTGATTTGTATGTTATTGCTGCCAATCAGTACGAATTCTGGCTCTCAAAGACCTGTTAGTCTGCCTTTAAAAAGTCCACCTCTACTCCACTTATTCATCTAAATTAGTAGCACCTGTTTGAGCTCCTTAGCTGCATAAAGACACCTGTCCACCCCACAAATCAGTCAGCTCAACTTCTAATGATAAGTCAGATGTTATGTCCAGACAGTAACAGCACTTTGTTAATTGATATGAGAACACTTTGACAATAACACTGTAGTGTATATATATTTGTGTAGTCCCTTAATAATGTTCCGTTACGTATAACCACTTTAGAGAATCGACGCGTGCATGTTCTACTATACAACAAAACGTTGAAGCTTTAGTGCTAAATGAGTTCACCATGGACCCACCTTCATTTCTAATATTTGTTATCGCTTTGACATGACTTTGCCGTGGGTGCAGCCTGAAGCATTGCGGTTGCACAGACTAGCCTCAAAAAGCTACAAAATAAAAAAAAAGTACTTTACATACCCCTGATGCATTGCTTGATTTAAATGTTTTCACATTCTTAGCACTATGTCTGAAATACTTTCCCTCGATGACTCAATCAATTATTAACTCTGACGTATTAGAATCATTAGAAATACCAGCAGAAGTATATGAAGCTGCAATCCATCATCTTCTCAGCTTGTGCATTAACAAAATTGAGTCAGCAATTAAAACGTGGCAGATACGGATGTCCTTGAAATGTCTCAATGTTTCTATTCACTGAGACTCGTAGATAATAAAACAAAGCAAAACCAAAGCGTTGCCCTTGTCACGCAGATTAATTATTAAAAATGAATGGCTTCATCTAAGAACTCATTTAAAAAAATACGGCACGTGCGGCACGTTTTCAGTGCTATCTAATTAATATGCATAATTTATAGAAGGAAATTAAAACGCGCTCGACCCTTTCTGTAAAGCCTTTCCTCCCCTGGACCTCTGCACGTTGTACTGTTTTTATTCTGTCACTTTGATTCGACCTTTTGAGTTGCCGTGGTTACACGCCGCAAAAAACTAATATCATCATGTCTATAGTTTAAAAAATGACTTGAATTAGGAATGGCTTTGCGCTTTGGTTATTTTTACGAGATTTATTTCAAAGTTGTTTCAAGGTATTTCTAACTTTTAAAAGGAAAGAAAAAGATAGCCTTATACTGTGTCCAGATGAATTTCTGTCACTATTAAATAAAGCATATCTTCATATTTTATTATAACACTGTTCTCCCGTCATTAGCGTACTCAGAGTTGTGTTTTGAATGATTCATGCATGTTTGAGTAATCCTGTATTGTCCTGCATTCAAGTATTGGCACCTTTTGTATAGGTGGCAAATGAGTCATCTGATTGAAATGGTCCACAGTTTGCCATCCCATTTGATTTCAGGACTGTGTATATGGGCCTTAGGACTCCTGCGATGGACACAATCAATGGATACCTTTTGGAGCATACTTCTGGCCGCAGGAAAGAAGGCCATTACAAAGAGATGGATGACTCAAACTGCACCGAAAACCAAGGACTGGACCGACATCATAATAACCATGGAAAAAAATTACATTTGGATTAACAGGAAAATAGTGTCAAATGGTAGATGAGAGAGAAGGGAGGACATGCAGTAAACATCAGAGTCAGGAATCAAACTCACAAAACTGGCATATGTGTGCTGTGCTTTAACCACTCGACCACCGGGCAGCACACCTTACGTTTAATTTTGATGTCTTGTTTTGATTTTCTTTTGTCTGTTTTCTCTCTGGTCCTGTTTAGTGTTGTTTTTGTTAAAGGTTTATATTTAAAGAAAATATTTCAAAAATGAAATGGTCCACAGTATGGCATTAAACCTATCTCCACGGAGACAAGTATGTAAAAGGTCACAGTAATTATGCATTTTTTTCTTTTCAAGGTATTTTTTCAGCAATAAGAAGTCTGGAATTAAACAAATAAAATAATTTTAAAAAACGCAACTGATACAAATTTAACATCGCAGGCAAAGCAGTAACATCTCCATGACGACAAGCAGATGGTAGGCCCCAGACCCAAACTTACATGTGCGGCTTTAAATAGAGGTTATAGATGAGTGAGCAATTCGATTTTCTCCTGTAAGAGTTGAAAACACCACTAAAATGTGTAAAGGCTTCTACAGTCTGATAACAAAAATAAAAGTCTACAACTCTGCTAAATATTTACTTTGTACCTGACATGAAAAAAAAAGAAAACCAATTAAACAGTGGTGATAAACAGGTACACTGCAGCCTTATCACTCGGATCACATTTAATCAAATAGCACGTTTCGAAAACTGTTTGTTGAGGAAATGAATTGCTGTGGGGCGTGTTGAATTGTCCTTTATCACCCCCTAACGTTAGCAACACGAACTAGCTAAACTCTGCACAGTTAGAGCAACAACCTTCCGTTTCCATTTCACTGTAAAAGGTTGATTTGAACAAAACGGTACAGAAAAACGAGAAAGTCACTGAAACCCCGGTCCTTGTACATGTACAGTAGCCATAGTAACAATTCAAAACAAAAGATATTACCTATGAACAAGGAAGCTGAAAGCAATGAATAGCAAGATAACTGGCAGAGCAGCAGGTTCAGATCAGGTTTTATTCTCTGGGCTAAAAAGGGGAAAGTTTCTGTCCAAGTTTGAGAGTGAAAGGAGAAGAAAGGCAGGCTGGTCATTGTTCATGCTGCTGGTAAAGTAATGTGAGAGACGCGGATCAAAGCGGTGCAGCGACCTGTAGCAACCGCTCGCCTGAATACAAATGTTGTGTTTGTTTTTGCTCTGAAGAGGAAATGAAGCTCCAGGAAAGGATTTACAGAAGAACGCAGAAGTGCAAGGCTTTGGTCTTTTTCTTCAGGCAGGTGCCTAAATTGTAGACCTTTTCCTGCGGTTAATGTTGACTTTATTGGTCATGCTGGAATAATTTGATGATGAAACTGAATTTCCTGAATGTGCAAATTTCAGCAGTAAATAACTTAATCCAGCAGTTTGGGAGAATAACCCAGAACGTCCTGTTTTGTTTATGTTTTGGTTTATATATTTAAATTAGCTACACACAAAATGTATCAAAAAAGGAATGGGCTGAACATACCTATTCTGGTAAATCTATATATAAACAGAAATGAGCCCACAAAGCACAGATAATTACCATCCTACATATAGCTATCTATCTATCAGTAGCATGCGGTGACTTTTATGGATGGGCAAGCAGACCTGGGGTATAAGTGGATAATACAAAAATGAAAAAAGACATAAAGCAAGGGTCGGTCTTGAACCAAGGTCTCTCTTGTGAAGAGGGAACGCCTATCCTTCTAAGCTAACCTACCATATTGTAACAAGTTTTAAATGGATTAAATGGATAAGATGACTTCACTGACCAATTCATTAAATAAACTAGTGCTTAATGTTGTCTAAATACTGCCTGTATTTCTAACTAATGTCCAATCATTATAAATGTGAGCAGCTGGAAAGACCAGAGTGTGGTCCAGAGGTTAAGACCAAGGACTTTAAATCTCTGCTGTTCTCAAGTTGTGGGTTCAAATCCTGCCTTGACATTTAAGTTCTAACTGATTTCTCAGTCTTCAACATTTTGTCTCGCTCTGTCTTTTCCAGAGTCTGGAGTCAAATAACAGACAAACATGAGCATCTCCTGTGAAGCTGTGGTCCAGAGGTTAAGACCAGGGACTTTGAATCAGAGATCAAGAAGTTGTAAGATCAAATCCTGTCATTGAGTAGCTTAAACTTTATGAAAATACTTGTGAATATCCAAACTCTTGATTATAAAATATTGTCACTTTTAGACAGTCCAGACACTCTCACACTCATGTGGCAGCACAGCTGCCACATGAGTGTGAGAGTCATGGTTTAGTCCTGGACCTGTGGCAGAGCAGGAGTGGAACTAGTGACCTCCTGATCCAGCCAGACTCTGGTGTCGTGTGTGCTCTCCTTCCTCCTCCATTGGGCCCCTGGCCTCCAGGCTTCCACGTGTGTCTTTGTTTCAAACATCTAAAGTCTTACACTTAAACAGTATCTCTGTTCAGGAGCAAGAATTGAACCAGAAACCTCAGGATCACAGTCCCGAGAGTCCAAAACCAGTGCTCAACCTGCTCAACCAGTGCCGCAGACACTAAACTTCAAGAAGAGTTCAGTCTCACAGTATCAGTTGATATCAATGGTTGATGGTAGAAAGTTTCATTTCCACCAGCCCCTTTGGCAAACTGAAGGGGGTCATGTAGATGTCATGTAGATGTCATGTAGATGTCATGTAGATGTCATGTAGATGTCATGTAGATGTCATGTAGATGTCATGTAGATGTCATGTAGATGTCATGTAGATGTTTATTTGTATGTACCGGGACAGTGCACATTAATGAACATGCTGGATCATTTCCATCTGTGTCCCATTGTTAGGTTGATAGAGACAGAAAACAGGACATGTAACAGGCACAAAACACTCATGTCATGGGTTGCAACTGCTCCAGGACGAGTCTCTCCAGGGTCTTCATGATGTGACAGGTCAGTGCCACAGGCCTGTAGAACAAGGCTCTAAATCCTCCACACCAGGGAGACGGTTTAAAGACTCTGGTGCAGAACTCCACTGAGCTAAGCGCACAGGCTTGCAGGACTCTGGGGCTCACGCCATACGTCGATTTTGAGTGTAACTTGTGATGTCACCTGCTTGTTTCCATGGAAATACATACCTGTAATGCCATACCGTGAAACTTGACCGGAAAAGATACATAGTACACTTTAAAATCATAGTAATGTAGGTATTGCATGAGCTGAATTCAAGTTCTTATGGAGAACTACATTAGAACTTGCAACACCATGCTGCCTGGTGGTGGAGTGGTTAAGGTGGCAGCACACATGCCAGGCTCCACGAGCAGCCGGCCTCAGTGTGGTGTATTATTTACTGCATGTTCTCCCTTCTCTCTCATCCCCATTTCACGCTCTGCTGTCCTGTCTAATACTACAAAAAATAATCTAAAACATTGTATTTCTTCCAGTATCATGAGTGTTTGAACACCTTGGTGCTATTCAGATTGTTTGATTTTTCACACCAGTGACTGGTTTTAAGAACCACTTTTTAGCACAATTTCTAGTTGTACTTTGGTTCCTGTTAAAATAATAGCAATAGGTACTGAGGTAACTTTAGGTCACATGGAGAACTACATGAAAAGTTCTGACAAAACAAATTTCAGCTACAAACTTTGCCATTAGTGAACATGTATATTTAAAAAAAAAAAAAATGCTACTAACATCTGTCATTGGGTGGGTGCCTAATAATTACTATAAAGTAGTTCAAAAACATGCTCCAGCGTCATGAATGTGTAAAAGCTCACCGTGGGTCAGCTTGCTGGACTCTCCACAGCGCCGGTAGTGCGGGCTGCTCCGGTGAGCTCCCCCTGAGCCCCAGCAGATGTTTATTCATGTCGGGGCTGGTTTGTATTCAGGTGGGTCCACGCTGAGGTTTCCTGCAGGAGCCAGGCTGACCTCCATACAGATGTGGACAGTGTTCGTTAGCAGCTCAGGGCTCACACGCAGCCCTCGTAACCTGTTCACTGCAGAGGAAAGTGGCATTCTACTGCTACAGAACTATACGAGTCCTTTTGTAATGGCTGGCGCTCGGGCCTCTCCGCTCTGGTCTTTCTGTGTGGAGCTTGCATGTTTCTCCTTGCGTCTAGGCTGTTTGGCATCTGCAGGAGAAAAGCCATCTGCACTTTTACTTTTGCTTGTGTATAGTGACACATATACACACACACACACGCGCGCGCGCACACTCAACTTGTGGGCATCTTTTAGACATGTCCAGAGCATGTCCAGAGCCCGTAGCGACTGTGTGTTTGTGCCGCGTCTCGTGATCAACCCAAATCCCTCTGGTTCTCGATCTGCTGGGGAGTTTTAGTATTAGTACATTCTTAATTGTATGCATGACTTATTTGATATATTTAGCTAGTATTATTCATTGCTGTATGTTGCAATTTAACGCAGAAGAAATGGCAATCAACCTCTTCCTGATTCGGAAAAGCCCTGCCAGCGGTCACCCAAGAGCGCGCGTGGAAATGAGAATTTGGATATTTTGGAGTCAGATCGAAGTGTCTGACTGTGTGCTCCAGGGGGAACAGTTGCAGATCTAGAAATCCTTTTATGGGGTGGCAAGGCAGGGGTAAAAGGTATTAGAGGGGTGGCACAAAACCTAGGGGGTCTGGGGGTCTTCCCTCTTGAAAATGTTAACCTAACACAATTTTCCTGCATTCTGTTGAATTTTAGCCGTTGAATTTAGCGATTTTTTAAAAACCCTGTATTAGTAGAGCAAACACTGCGGGACCTCACCCCCTGCAGGACGCCCCGTCTGCTCTAGAGAAGCTTCAGGGACAGACTGATCCACCCCCGCTGTGTTTCACAGGTCTTTCCTTTCTGCAGCTGTCAGATTCTACAATGAACACTGCTAACACTGTTAGCCTCTGAACAGGTGTCATTCAGTCAGTCAGTTAACCTGTCATTACTTCCATATGCTGCACTGTACTTAACCATCGCTGTAGCCTCTTATTGTGCATAAGGTCCACTTTTGTCACTTTGGCTGCTCTTTACCTACTCATTATTCTGTCCACATGCTGCACTGAACTCGATCAGTCAAAAGGGGATTGGACACTATGAATTGTAAACTGTATTGTGCTTTTGAGCAGCACAGACGTTAAGCTGCCATTTTGCTTGCTTGTTTGTTTGTTGGCTGTTTTGATAATGCCACATTAGAAAAATGCTCAAATAAATAGCCACCTTCTGTACATAACATGAGAGTTATTTGTTCATGTTTTGCTCTACCTGCACATACTGTGTGTAAGATTTAAATCTATTCTGCATGTTTCTGTTCTCCTGCTGTTCTTGAACTGTGCGTTGCAACACTTACATTTTCCCACCGCGAGACTATTTTATATTAGCTTATTATAAATTCTGAGGATATAAGATTAACACATTTGTATACAGTGCTAAAGGAGTAATTTAAAATATGCCAGGTCATATAAAGCCTGTAGTGTTGGCTCCAGGTTTATTGTGTCCAAACAGGAAAATAAAAGGATTTTGAAAAGGATTTTTACATTCTACAATTTTAAGAACTACCAACTCCCTTAAAGTTATTATGAAACACAGTCACAGGCAGCAGTGATGCAGGTTGTGTTTTTGGTCGGTCTGGAGCAGGTCATGAAAGTGTGACGCGGCCTCATATCTCGGCGCTCTGTGACACAAATCCTCCTTCCTCGTCTCTGCCGTGTCTGTGACTGTGATCACAGCGGCTGCTCCGCTTCGATGTGGAGACATTTCGGCCCGACTGTGCTCAGGCCAGGACTCGCCGCTCGGAGCCAGTGATATAACGTACTTTTATTTCGTTCAAAACTCCCTCATGATCCATCGGCACTTCAGACGGCTGGAAAACCAAGGCATTCAGAGCGTGCCGTCAGAAACACAGGGTGGACTGGAAAATGTGGACTGGATTTCACTCAATACTGGAGTGCTCGGACTGAACATGCGGAAGAGAGTTGACTTTGTACTTGAGTCAAACGAGCGTCAAATCCGATGGGAAGAGTTCGCGGTCATGGCGGGATGGCCAGGGGTGTGGCCAGAGGTTTGTGAAGGGTGTGGCCTGATGTAAAGCGAGAAAATACATTTGTTAAAGTGACAACATCAATTCATTAAAACAAAATGAAGTCGTTACAATGAGATAATATAGTTGTTAAAACGTGAAACTTCCCGTTATAATGTGAAATTGTTCTCTTTTTTAACGTAATACTTTCTAATATCAACGAAAAGCCTGAAAATAACGTTTAAGCCTCACAGTTCTACATTTCCGTGAAGGAAAGGACAAATGCAGAGAAAGCATATCCTCACAAGGGAAAATAAAGTATACCTCAAGCATATTCTCCTTTTCTCTTTCCCAACAAGTGATGGAAAGGAAACGTGTACAACTCTTATGTGCCAATGTAAATTAAGAGTTTTGAACTAGCATTAAATGAAGAAGTGTCTGCAAATGAAACGGAGGGTGGGGACCCAGAGCTGGAGGATTTGACCTATGGTGCTTGATAGGTACAAAAGGTTTCAGAAGAGAATCATCTGGACCTCCCACAAAATGAGTTAAAGTGATATCTAAACGTATTTGCAATTAAACATGCAAATGCCAGGTGAACAGTTTAACTTCAGTATTGACAAAGCTTTTTAGACGAGAGACACATTTTCTTCAGGAAGTTTAAAACAGATGCTTTGAAATGTCTATGTTGCCCCCACACATGCTTTGTAAAGATGGATTTAAGTACGGTTTCATGAAATATATACAACGTTTTCTCAAAGTTTGTAGGAACCTTGAAGATGCCCATTGTCCTCTGGAGGTCACGCAGTCTTCAAAGTGGTCAGTAGTTTGACCGGTGGTGTTGACTCTGGGAAATTACTCTCATAAATACTCAAACTAAAACCAAATACTAAATATTCATGTTTGGCAGATTAAAAGACAAGCACTGGATTTTGTATCAAGTAATTTCAGTTGACCATTATTGGACAACGTTTGATAAAAGTTTGGAGGTTACAGTTACGCCTTCCTTAAGTAAAAAAAAGAGTGCAGCCTACGTTTTCTTGGGGTTTTCACATTTTGTTCATTGAAAATCACAATATTGAATGTAAACGGCTTAATAATGGAAACAGGTCCATTGATTTTTGACATTTAATTTCTTTTTATGTCACCATAGCAAGCAGCAGATTTTCATTTACATGTTTTTTATCGTAGAAGATGAAATGTCAGTGAACTCGTGTTTGCATTTCACTTCGTAGTATTTCGTTGCGCTGAACTTTAGTCCGCAAGAACTGCATCTAACCCTTTGCAGATTCGTAAGTTCGCATAAGCCTCTTTACCATCCATTATGTTTCTGCAGACATTTGTGCTTGGGAATGGTTGATGCTTCTCCCTTCATGCTTTGGAGACCGCTTTCGTGATAAATTATCAAGCATATCGGATATTTCCTTGTGGTCAGCTCGCAGTGAAAAGCAGCTAGTATTGCATCATAAACAAGTCCATCCATAACCGAGCCATGAACCTGCTCTGCCTCCTGCCTTTTCTCCATCCGTCCTTCTCAGTGTCACAGTAACTCAATAAGATCTCCATTCTTCTCCTGCACCTCCTTCCCTGCCCGCTCATGAAGACCTTTTCTACCAATACAGTCGGATTATATATGGATTATGTTTCCACTCCATCCAGATCAATCTTTCATTTCTTAGTTATAAATATGTTTTATCATCAAGCCATATTTTTTTATTACTAACAGCGTAGACAGTTTCAATCGGTAAAAACCAACACGATTGCATTCTAAATTATTCACCAGGGATTGATAAACCAAATAAATTGCAGTCTTTTTTTATAATCTTGGATGGTTTTTTTTAACTGTTTTTTCTTTCGTTTCCCGACAATTGCCTCACCCACACAACTTCTGTAAGTCATTAAAGGACTTTTGGATTGTTAGCCTATAAACAATAAACAGGCTACCATCAATTTGGCATCTCAAGTTTTAGAACTTCATTGAAAAGTACACCTTGTTTTCTATCAGTCAGGTATTCCCTCATCATCAGGCATTCCCTCATCAAGATTTGTGGTAGCACTCCATCTACCTGGCAGCAGAGGAAATTACCATGGGGGAATAAACAGAGGCTAGTGGTATCTCGACATAACTGAAAGGATGATTTATGGCCTTAAAAACAGAGCAGGAGACGTACGGATCTCTACCTTTAACGTCACAAATGTGTGAAATTCGAAACAGAGTATTTTTTTGACACTCAGGGAAGACACGCTTGTAAACAGAATTAATGAAACAAGCCTGAATGAAACAAAATACGACCAGGTATGTCATTGATGAGAGAACAACGTTAATGTGTTCTAAGACTGCATGTCGTTGCACCTCTCCTTTGTTTTGTGCTTACAAATAAAATATGTAATTTAATGGCAGATTATGTTAGACACTTTATATATTTACTTTATATGTGCCGTTATTGTTCACATTACATATTTGTTGTTAAAGAGGACATAGTAATCTCTCACCATTAGCGTATTTCTAGTTGCATTTAGATCTATTGCTACAAGCTTGAGAAATCCTGTATTTTCCTGCTTAAATGAATCACCTACCCCCTATCCCTGCCCACTGCTCTGTACTTACACAGTACAAAATATAAACACACTTTTGTGCTTATTTTCCATGAGCTGAACTCAAAGCTATACAAAATTGTCCTATATACACAAAAGACTGTTTTTTTTCTCACATATTGTCACACCTGTGCAACATTCATGTCGTCTAATCAGCATTTTGAGAAGCAGGAAGTGCGCCGTTAGCATGCTACTTGTTGTTAGCAGTGGTGTGACAGCAAAACTCTGGCGTTCACATTTCTCTTGTTCTGGATTTGGTTTGATCCTGTTCTCGTCCCAGTTTGGATGTGGTGATAGTGTGAACCCACCCCAGAGGTGCACTCCTACAGCCTGGAGTGTTCCACTGCAAGCCAAGATCTAAAACAAATGTTAAGGTATTTCTGAGCAATAAAAAAACACATGTCATGAAGTGGAATATTCCAGCCGAAGCAGTAACACCTCCACCTGAAAAGTGACATAGTGCACCTTTAAAGGACAAACTTGTGAGAACTTGTTTTGTTTTAGCTTCTTGGTTTCCCATACAGCATCTGCCACCGGGGACACTAGCTGTATGATACCTGTTCATTTATCCAACTCCGCTATTTTCTCTGTTTTGGGTCTTGTAAAAACAGCAGTCGCTTGTGATGTGTCGCCTTCAGAAGACAAACACATGCTTTAATCTGCGCTTGTCAGGCCCGAGTCACTTTGAGTTCTCTGCGAATCAACAAACACATCCGCACCAGAAACAACACTGTCTTCTTTCCCTTCTGTTTTGGGTTTGAATCGGTCCTTTTAAATGCTGCGCTTTATTTATCTCCTTTGAGAAGTGTCAGTACGGAACAGCAGCCAATCCATTTCTCTCTGTCATGTTCAATCGTATCCCAGCGCCTTGTGTTGTGTCGCCCGCAGCTCTATGCCCAACCATTGTTTTCTGGATGTGTACTTGCAAATTATGGCAGACATTTAAAAGTGTGGAAAAAAACATTGATCTCAGTTATTTCACAGCAAAGCAGCTGCTAATTAAATGGGAAGTTGGGAATTGGTGAAATCCCAGACTTATGGGTATGGGGAGTATCAATGTGAAAGCAATTAATTTGAGAATGTAATTGGATATTTATTGAAGAAAACGTGGGATTGTGCCAAATATCAGTTGCATGCATGGGCGCACCCAATTCAAATAGACATCCGGACAATTTGCTTTAAATGAATACTCAAGGTATTCTGGGAGTCTGGGATAACACTTGTTATAAATGGGGAGAGAGGGGGTAGTGACATTCGATTGCAGGTCGAGGTGGATTTAGCAACAACCACATTTGTACAACACATTAACCATTACACCACCGGCGACTACTGCATAGGGCAGTTTAAATCTGCATTCGTAACAGAAATCAGTCAGGCCATATTTTACTGTCTGTTACAATGTAACAACATGATATTACATGGTAATAAGTGGAAAGGGCATTGTTAGAGGAGTCAGAATACATGTTATTACATAATGAGATAGTACAATGAATTTGGCTTAGTGTATTAAGTGTCGCACTAAAATCTGTCCATACACATACATTTTGCTTGTCACAACACATGCACAGGTTTCTCCAGAGAATCGGCCTGACCACTCTTGTAATAGCAGGTCAAATGGAACCTAGTCAGTTCAGAGGCAGCTAGTAATTGTTAATAAAATCTCACTTTCAGCAAACACAGTATAAGACCATAGTTTGTGTCAACTCTGGGTGTTTACACTATATACCTGGCTCATTCCAGACTGATCTGTGTTGTAGTCTGAATTGAGTTCTACTCATGAATCTACTCATGAAGTAATCAGGATTTCAAACCAATCAGCTTCGACCACACTGATTGATCAAAGCGTCACAACTGTGGAGAAATAAAAATGTTGTTTAATCCAGTTCAAAGAAAAGCACTTGTCCATAAGTATTCACAGCCTTTGCTCAATACTTTGTTGAAACTCCTTTGGCAGTAATTACAGCCTCAAGTATTTTTGAGTTTAATGCTACAAGCTTGGCACACTTATTTTTGGGCAGTTTCTCCCATTCTTCTATGCAGAACCTCTAAACCCCAATAAGTTTGGTTGGTGAGAGTCAGTTCACATGGCATGCATGTAAACAGTGAGTGTATAGAATAATGTTCTAATATCGGTTATAACGCACTGTTAACATGGTTCTCTCATCACTTAAAGACTCATCACAGCCCTCCTTCTGCCTTCCCAAAACCAGAATAACCTGGACTAAAGTCTTATTTCCTTAGGCAGTAAAAAAAACAAAAAAAAACAAACCACCCCCTTGCGTGAGTGCAATAGGATGTTCACCTTCCTCGTGGACAGCTCAGCGCTGACCTTATGTGTCCCTCCATTCCTCCCCTCTCTCTCTGCTTGTTTCTCTGGGCTCTGATTGGTGCAGACAGTTCTTCCTCGTCAGCGGGACAGCGCTGGCTCACACTCCGGCTCTGTGACCTGTCACTGACCTCCACTTTATCTTCCTCAAACTCCTGTCGCACAAATTCAATAGACTTTTTTCCCCCAGCCCATTTACACTGTATTAGCTGGATGTGCATTCATTTTTATCAAGTGAATAATGCATGACCAAGTAGGGCTAGGCTAAATGTGTAGTGTTAGCCTTCTTCTGCAATCACGTTAAATGGTCCCTTTTTATAATCAGTAACATCACTGTGTGTTGTAATTGCATGCACTAAATGTGATACTCAGATTTGATAATAACAAATATGTCAGTCCAGTTTTTTTTTCATTTTTAAATTTGAATTATATACTGTAAGTTGATGCACTGATCTTAGTCAGTCTTGTTGAAGGTGCACTATTGCCACATGATAAACCGGCCCCCCCAGACAGGTTCACTTTACTTCATGGCGGAATGTGTCTCCATGTACAGGGTTCTGACTCACAGTGGTCCACTTCGGTGAGCAGCTGACATCACCCAAACCTAAATAGTACCTGAAATTATACTTTTCAGCAATTCACAGACTAACGCTACAGGCTAAAGCTAGAGTAAGCAAGAAACAACCTGCGGTTTATCGTCAGCTTTTTCTGTATTTCTTTAACCTTTTTTTCTTTTTGCTTTGCCTGGAATGTTCCACAGTATGGCATTAAACTCACTCAGGTTATATTTTATTCAATTACATCTTTTTGTTACGAATATTTTATCTGTGAGCATGGACACCTCTCCATAAATCTGACATGTAATTTGGGCTGCTGGCATGACCTGCTTTTCTCCCTGGAGATAATAGAGTATACATACAGAAAGAGTCATCACATCTCAATGGAGACAAGAGGGTGGCAAACCCTCCACCAGAAAAGTTACAAAATGTACATTGTTACATTGTACGTTGTTTTTATCTGTACTGTCTGGTCACTCTTTCACTTTTTCCAGATCCCAAACATTAAAGTTTTCCCTGTAGTATCTCGCCTTAAGTCTTCAAATTTCCTCCCAAAATCTCTATGACGCTGCTATGTTTTGTATTTTAAAAGGCATTAGAAGATTGGAACCCCGTCCTCCATTAAAATCGCTCTCACTCAAACAAAAGCAGTTGCTGGCTGGCTTTCTCCTTCCTGCTCAGTTAAAACAATGTCTGGGAGTGACGCTGTGGGGCACGGCTCTCTCCCAGAGGGCTCCCAGCCTTAAGCCGATTACTCTGTTAATTAACCTTTCAACAAGCCCAAAACGGAGCTGCAGGCTTCTCAACAGACTCCCAAGCTCAGAGTGGAGGAGGTCAGGTTTTCAAACAACACTCCCTTTATCTAGTGGCCCTCATAAAACAGACTAGGGCAAGAACAATTATTTATTAAAGTATCGCGCTTTAATAAAACAAAAATAATGTGCAAGGCCATCCATCCATCTTCTTCATCTGGGGCCAAGTCGCGGGGCCAGCAGTCTGAGCAGGGACTCCCAGACTTCTCTCACCCCAGACAGTTCCTCTTGCTCCTACAGGGGGGTCCTGAGACGTTCCCTGGCCAGCTCAGAGACATAGTCCCTCCAGCGTGTCCTGGGTCTTCCCTGGGGCCTCTTCCTGGTGGGATATGCCTGGAACATCCAGGATGCCCAAGCCACTTCAGCTGGCTCTACTCTGTATCCGCCGTCTTGTCCTTTCGGTCATTACCCAAAGCTCATGACCATGAGGTGAAGGTAGGAATGTAGTATGACTTACTGCCAGCAATGCGAGCATAGCTCCTGCTCCAGTCATACAGGGATCAAACATCCCTGAGCAAAGGGCCCTGGACCCCATACTCACGAAGCACCCCCCAAAGAACACCACGAGGGACATGGTTGAAAGCCTTGGTCCAAGTTGAGAGGGTTCTGCAAGACGTTCCCAACAGACACTCACAATGCGCTTTGGGCCTGCCGAGTATGTCCGGATTCCTCCATGCCAGCGGACCCAACTCACCACCAGGTGGTGATCGGTTGATAACTCTTCTTCTCTTCACCCAAGTGTCCAAGACACACGGCCAGAGGTCAGATGACACGACAACAAAGTCATCATTGACCTCCAGCCTAGGGTGTCTTGGTGCCACGAGCACTGATGGACACCCTTGTGCTTGAACATGGTGTTCAAACAGAAAGTGACAAACCGAGGCTAGCACAGAAGTCCAATGACCGATCACCACTTGGGTTCTGATGGGGAAGGCCGTTCTTCAAGGAGTCACTGTTGTTGCCCACATGGGAATTGAAGCTCCCCAGTAGAACAACGGAGTCCCCGGTCGGTGCACTGTCTAGTAACCATCCCAGGGATTCCAAGAAGACTCCACTCTCTGCACCGTTGATCGGCCCATATGCCGACACAACAGTGTCCCCAACCCGAAGGCCTAGAAACGAGACCCTCCCTGGAGTGAACTCCGACATGTGGCGAATGAGCTGTGGAGCTATAAGCAAGCCCACTCCAGCCTACCTTCCCTCCCCGCGGGCAATGCCAGAAAAGTCGACTGTCCAGCTCCTCTTGAGGAGATTGGTTCCAAAACCCAAACTGCGTGGAGGTGAGGCTCTCTATATCTATTCAGTAACACTTGACCTCCCGCATTGAACATACATATTTAACCACTTCAGGGACTTAAAAAGATGTGAAGGCTGCTTTGACAAACCTCTGTCGAACCATGACAAATAAACAGTTAAAACCGCTTACCTAGTTGAGCTCATAAAAGATCAAGGAGTTGAATAATTCAGTCTGTTTGATGTCTAACGTTTGATCCATGTCAAATAAAATGTATGATGATTATCAGTCCATAACTATGTGTGTGTCAGATGAATTTGACCAACGTTTATTACAGAAATCCATTTTTATCTGAGTTTTGCGGACTTTTCACCCATACACCAGAGTGACATGAGCCGCGGCGAGGAAAAATGAGTGAGCTGAGTGAATCGCTCCGTGAATGAGGCACTATAGAGTCTGATGAAAACTGCAGAGCCGTGTAGTGAATGAGGGCTTAGGGACTAGTGAGGATTGATTTTCACCAGTACATTATAGAAGCTGCTCTCAGGGTGAAAATGAGATTGCTGTGTGCTCTCTGCATCTAATTATAGTGTTTTTAACAGGAGGTGCGCTGTTAGCATGCACATTTTTGACAGCTTTACTGTGACGGTGAACTTTGCCCTGGCTTTTGAAAATCATAAGAAGCGCATGCTTATAAAGTCATGAAGTATAAAGAAAAATGTCGATGCTCGGAATGCATTAGGTAAGTGAGCAAAAAGATGTGTTTTTCGCAACGTTCAGAGGCCAGAGAAAATGTTTCCGTCAGGGTAAAGCTAACAACAATTGCTAACAGCGCACTCCCCGCTTCAGAGAGAATAAAACACTCTGTAATTAGATGCAGAGAACATACACTCATTTTCATCTTAAGAGCTGCTTTTACAATATACGTGTTCTGGAGCAAAACAGATTGTACAGTTCCTTTAAGCTAAATTGTTTGCCAGTGAATTTTTAACAATATTGTTAGCATCCTCAACAGAGCTGGAGTCGTGTTTCCTAATCCTACATTAGTCCATGTAACAACAATCTCACAAGTATACATAAGTATTAACCCATAATGCCATTTAGCGTTCAAACGATTCAACCAAAATTGTCCTTATCAAATAGACTTATAAGCAGCATAGCAAATTTAATGCTAGCTATAATTGTTTACAAATGGATACAAACCGCTTGATTTTCTTCACTGAGAAACCTGTTTTTTGCATTGCAGGCTTGAGATCCTCTGATGTGTAAAGCTGTAAAGACACAATAATAGCAGAACAGCTCCTAATAGAGACGTAGGAGATTATTTGCTATTGTTGGCGCGGCCGTAAACAAAGCCAATATGTTCCAAGGTTACACAGTTTTATTTGTTTTCCCTATTGAAGGAAACTTGCAGTAGCAGCAATTTAGCTCTGCTGGCTGATCTATGGGTGCAGCCGCGGAGGAGGCTAACCATTTAAACGTGATGAAGCTGGGGTGTGTTCCGCTACCTCTACCTAAACTAAAAACACATTAAGGAAAAGTGTGGATGTCAACTGCTTTGAACTACAATGGGGATTTAAAACAGAGCGTTGGGAGAGTCGGAATATTTGTTGCTGTGTTGTGTAATTGCAATGGGTAGGTGCATGCATTTAAACACACAATAAAACAATAAATCTATCCCCCAAAAGTCAGTACAGCATATTTGAACAAACATTTGAACACATTTGTGAACAATATTTGAGATATATGGGTCTTTTGTGCAGAAAAAAAACAAAGTGTTGCATTATATTTTTGTTCAGTGTATACATATATCTTTTTTTTAATAAATATGGTTTTCAAACGGCTTTTTAATCAATGCATTTAAACACACAATAAAACAATAAATGTATCCCAAAAAAGTCTGTACAACATAATTAAACTTTTTAGGATTTTAAAGTCAAAAGATTATAGGTTGTATTTATTTTCGATCCATGGTTTCAGAGTGATGAAAATTTACCCTAACAATTAGATACAAAACATCTTTTTTTGAATCAAATGTTCTCAAAATGGCGTCTATTCGTGGGTCAGAAGTGACATCACACACTCGATGGTACTGCCATTTTGAGGATGGAAGCCGCTCTGCCGTTTGCTTACTGTGGATTGTACCAACAAAGTCCCAAGTCTCATAAGAAAGGATTATTCGTCTTTAACGTCCCCGAAGGCCATATTTGTCGCCAGAAATGGATTAGTGCCCTCAGGAGGAACCAGTGAACTCATCCAAACTGCAGTGAGCACTTTGTTTCACATAGCTAGTTTATAGATGAAAGTTAATCGCGTGGCTATGCTAGTAAAGGTTATTAGCATACTTGGCAGACTTAACATTAGCCTACTTATCGAACTTCCATTGACCAAGAACATTTTCCTACTATCCAGGTTTTGGTTGGCAAAAGCCCCTTTCGTGAAGCCCTGTATTGTAGAAAACCTTCTATAATGCAAGGTGGTACATTGAGTTAAGTATCTACCCGTAAACTAGGCAGTCAGCTATTTAAACCTCGTACTTGCTGAATACTTTAGTCCTATTAAAGCTGGTCGCATGGAGAGGTCAAAAACCCAGTCCTTCAAAACATCCAAAAATAAATAGTATGTGATGATTTGTTTTGCCCTGATTTTGGCCTTGTTTGCTCAGCTTTGGTCCACTGCGTGAATCTGCCGTCTACAGTATACCCAGCCCTCCCTGAGAACACAAGGCCTGTGTTCTGACTCTGTCCATCTCTGATTCACTGGTGGATTTAATAAAACCACCATCTGCTTCAAGATCATTTAGATTCTGGACATGGTCTATTATGCGATTTTCTTTTTCAATTCAGACAAAAAAAATCTGTATGTATTTTACCAGCTCGACTTTGGAAGGCCGCGGTGACATCTGAGACTCAGCAGTAAGCAGGAATACAAGCTATAATAGCGTGTGACAGTGGTTTTCAAACTTTTCCTCACCAAGTATCTAAACCAGGTCTTATATTGGACTACACTATTGTTTTATGCTAGTTCTAAACAAGGACTAACCCAAATCCCCGCACCCCCTGAAGGAGGAAGAGCTTGCTGAACGGCTCCCAACTTTCGTTGTGGAGCAGAAAACACGCATCAATCACCTTATTTTTAATTCGCATTTTTAAGTATTGCATAAGTAACGGGAGGTGGAAACAGTTGCATCTATTACATTTAGAACCTTTAAGTTGCATAAACGTTTATACGCTTGCTTGATGTGGATTTTGTTTAATGCACATAACAGTTGAAGCTAATTTTGAAAGGTGCAAATGCTTATAATGCATAAACTCATGCATAAACTCATGAAGTGACCATTAAAACTCATGTGACCATCGGACACAGGTGATGAAAAAAACAAAATAATCCACATCATCCCATCAGGTTAGTTGCCACAAATCCTCCAGAAAATCAGACCTAAACAAACATCACTGCACCGCACAAGGCTTGACGCTCCGGCTAAAGACTAAACATGTGCCAACTATAACTTTTCCAGAGACACATACGCACTCTCTAATCTTCATTAATGGAGAAACTCCGGGATTGTTTATGTTTGTCCACCATTAAAAGTGTTTTGACACTTTAGCTTTTGTTTAGTTTCAACTTCAGCGTAACATTTACCAAAAATAGAGGCAGAGCCTTTTGTTTGGTGTGAAACATAGCATTGTTAAAGTGTTAAAAACCTGCTAAATTTCGGACATGACAAAAAAGTTGCTAACAGCTAAATAACAAAGTGCGTCTCTAGCCAAGCCAAGCCAAGCCAAGCCAAACCAAGCAGACTGTGTACAGTGCACCTTCTACAGGATTAGTGGTGTCACGACACAGAACAGACAGGTGGCTCCCGTAACCAGGGCAACCAACACCCAGACATACGTTCAAACGCTTAGATGGAAACTAAATTTGCATTTGTTATTTGCTTTTCTTATGCGAATTTAGATAGTATGTGCATTTAATGAGGGTGGAAATGCAGTTAACAACATTTTATTAATACTTGCTAACAAGATGCTAAGCATTAGAAATGATATCATGCTACATAGGGATGCACCAATATCGATACCAAGAGCAATACCACATAACTGTGGCGTGTCTCATTTTGACAAACAGGGCTCGGCTCTATAGCAGTGAGCTGTTAACAGTTTTTGTTGGCCCTCAGGCCTGCTGCAAATTGCCCCGAATGATAGACAGTATGTCTATTATGCAAGCTTTTTAAAAAAAAGTTTTTTCCATGTTCACAGTTGCATTTTGCTTCATTCTTGTTTGATGAATCCTGAATATCCTCTCCCAATTTTGTTGGAAAAATGTGTCACGTTTTTCCATAACACTATGTCAAAGTGCCCATTATTCACAAGGAAATGCCAACTGCTGGAGAATCTGTTGCAGCCAGAAGGCAAACCATTAATTACCATTTGTTTTGACGGTCCTGTTGCTCTAAAATATTGGACTGAAATTAAAAAGACTGTTTTTGACATCTCCACCCTTCTCAATTTTAGAACTATGTATTTGGGCTTTAAAACTCCATTTGGGCCTTAAAACTGCCATGGACACAATCAATGGATACCTATGAAACATAATTTGGGCTGCAGGAAAAAAGAAGTGAATGACACAAACCTCACCAAGGACTGGACTGACATGATAAGATATTAGAAAATGGACATTCAGACTTAATCTGAACATGGACAAATTTGAAACTTTGGACTCAATTGGACTTTTATCTTGACAATTATGTGCTGTAGTTTTTTGTATTTCATTTGTTTTCCCCTGTTTTTTTGTTCCTTCTCTCTATGTCTAGTTCTGTGTTCTGTGTTCTTTTTTGTTTTGTTTATATACATTAAATATGAATAAATAAATAAAGTCCTTTCCCTCCAAGCATAAAAAACACCGTTTTTAAGTCCAGACTTGCTCTGTGCATTTCTGTCGTCTTATCACATGTTGTGATTGTTTCCCTCCCCCAAATTCCCTTTGAGGTCAGTAGATGGAGCAAAAGGTCAGTGTCTAGTGTGGGGAAAGCGAGAGTGACATGAAGTAATTTGTTTATGTTTGTTTTGTTTTTTTGTTCTAAACATGAGATGCCAAAGTAAAGGTACTTACTTTACTTCTTTATAATGAATAATATTTGCCAGACAATTATTTGGATTATTTGATTCCTAAAATTAAAGTTGTATTAAAGCCATGTTGACTGTGTCAAAGTTATGTGAAATGCACCTATGATTCCTTATTATTCTTTGCTCTTATTCTTGTGTGAAATGGGGATTAGACTGGGGAAGGACCTCGCAGGCATGTGTGCGATCCACTCTACCTCTGAGCGGCACTGCACAAGTAGTTCTGAACACCACCTGTCTGTCTGCCTCTGCTTCATACATGTTTTATTATCTGGCCCTGTTCCCAAGTATGACATTAAATTAGGCCAAGTTACAGATCTGTGGAGAGGCGACCCAACTCAGTCAGAAAGCATGTTTTTTCAAGGTATTGTTTTGAAATACCCATAATGAATAAAGGCAAGTGCGAGTTGAACAGTTACAGAATAGTTACATAGTGTAACAAATACTATGTTTTGGACTTTGCTGACATTTTCCCGTCATTTATTAGCTAGCAAAGCCAACCGCACCCTCTCGGAGATGTATTCACGGGCAGATAAAATATTCCCATGAGCCACAAGTTTGCCATGAACGCAATAAAACCCATTCAGTTTTATTTTGGCAGGATCAGCCTCAGCCTCATATCCACAATGCGCTTTGGCCCTTCTCCCATTCTTTATTATGTATGGCAGAGCAACTGTGCACAGCATGGAGGAGCTGGATTGACCAGGATTCGTGGTTGCCATGACAACATGTGGTTTTTACACACAGGAGATGTGTTGGTATCAGGAGAATTTTAAAGACGCTACTGTAAAAATGCGAAAGAAGACAAAGGCCGCAGAGACGAGTCAGCAGTTTGTGGTCTGTTGAAGCAGAAGGGTAAAACGGTCATAGATATTCAAAACAAAACAGCATACTCTGCAAAAACCTATTCAAAATTGCTCTTTTTATGTTACATTTGGACCAATGCTGCTTGTAGTGTAGAATAAAAAAACAATAACCTTACTTGATGGATACTGTGGGCATTTTCACATTTCACAGAACTAAAATTTTCAGTTTCATTTGGTGTGGATCACTTTCTCAGCAGACTTCAAATCAAACGAACCAAAAGAAAAAATAGAAAATACCCCTGGACTGATGTGGTCCTGTATTGCAAATAGATGGGAAAAAGTGCAGGAAACGACAAAAACAGAAACAGTGTTCGCCTAATAGCCAGAAAAAGTCCCCACCTAGCAATATCTATATGTCCGATTTGGATTTTACAAATATCTTTGACATATGCGCTCCACAATGCATCATCGGGGGGAGCTGTTGAAGCAGGAGAAAGTTTACTTCAGGGGACGTGACAGCTGCATAATATGAGCGGGTGAACAAAGCACTGCGTTATGACAACTTTATTACTGGGTTATACTGATGCAGGTCCAGGTAAGAAAATGTTAAGAACCGCTCCCCAAAACCAAGGGCTACAGAGAGTATTTTTCACATTATAAAATTGTTTAAAAGGTACAATAGGTTTATCTATATACCTCCTGTGGGGGGCTTCGTCAACTGCTTGTCTCCATGCATGTGATTGCTTTGCCTGAAATGTTAAATGCATATACAGTAAGGAAAATAAGTATTTGCAAGTTCTCCCTCTTAGAAATGATGGCGGGGCTTGAAATTTTCATTGTATGTGAGAGACAACATCCGGAAATCAAATGTTATGGTTTTTGAATCATTTATTTGTATGTTATTGCTGCAAATAAGTATTCAAAAGAGAGCTGGGACCACAATTTCAAAGGTTACTATCAGTAATACACCACGCCGTCATGGTTTAAAATCATGTCTTGCACAGAAGGTTCCCCTGTTTAAGTCAGTAGATGTCCAGGCCCGTCTGAAGTTTGCCAATGACCATCTGGATGATCCAGAGGAGTCATGGGAGAAAGTCATGTGGTCAGATGAGACCCAAAAATAACTCTTTGGTATTAACTCCACTTGCCGTGTTTGGGGGAAGAAGAAGGATGAGTACCATCCCAAGTTGTTCTCAGTATGTACACAGACATTTACACAAAATGTACATGGTTGGAAATAGTGCAGAAAGTGAACAGTGCGTGAATAGTATTGGTTGCGTATTATTAAAGTGGCAGATGTTAAGTGTTCAGAAGAGTGCTCTTTGTTATGTCTGTTTTTGTTCGTAAATTGTGTCAGCGTGCTCTTACACCCGTGAAGAGCTCTTGTCCATCTGAACTGGACCTAGTTCCAGTTCAGATGGACTAGATTCTTTTGGCTGGAAGAGTGATAAGCCGCAGACAAGGAAAATGTACGGGGGTCTTCGTGCGTCTCCGCAGGCGCGGAGCCCGGACTCCTTTACCGGGGTTTTCCTCTCCAACGTTTGCTCACTCTCCAACAAAATTGATGAACTGGCGCTGCTGATGGGACGAAACAGAGACTTTTCTTCATTTCCTGTTTTGTGCTTCACGGAGACGTGGCTCAGCGAGTGAGTTGGTCCCGGACTGCGGCGTACAGGTTGAGGGCTTCGAGCTCCTTCATGTGGATAGACATAGGGATCTCGCAGGGTGAAAAACACGCGGCGGAGGAGTCTGTTTTTAAATCAACAACGCCTGGTCATCAGATGTGACTGTGATCTCCAAAGCACTGCACTCCTGATCTGGAATAGCTGTTCATTAACTGCAAAAACCATTCAACTCTCCACGTGAGTTTGCGTCATTCATTCTGGCTGTTGTTTACATCCCACCGAGCGCACACGTGCACGAGGCACAGTGCGCGCACGTGGACCAGCCATTATCCTGGGTGATTTTAACAAGTGGAATCTCAACCACGCACTACCAAAGTGCAGACAGTTTATTAAAGTCCCGACCAGAGAGCAGAGCACGTTGGATGACTGTTACATAACAGTCAGTAACGCCTTCCGTGCCATGGCCCGCGCTGCTCTCGGCTTTTCAGATCACGCCATGGTCCACCTGATTCCCACGTACAGGCAGAGGCTGAAGCTGTCAAAACCTGCAGTGAGGAAATTTAAGAAGTGGACCAATGAGGCAGCGGAGGGGCTACACGCGTGTTTGGACATTACAGACTGGAATGTTTTCAGAGCTGCCACAGATAGTTTGGATGAGTACAAGGACACTGTGATGTCATACATTCGATTCTGTGAGGACAGCATTATACCAACACAAACCAAAGTCCCTTTCAATAATGATAAACCCTGGTTCACACCAAAACTGAGGCAGTTAAGGCAGCAGAAGGAGGCAGCGCACAGGGCTGGTGACAGGGGGCGCTACAAAGACGCAAAGTATGGATTTAGCAAAGCAGTATCGAGAGCTAGATCACCGTACAATACGCATCTTAAGCAGCAGTTCTCTGACAACAACCCCGCCTCCGTGTGGAGGGGACTCCGGCTTCTCACCAATCATAAGCCTCCAGCCCCCCATGCTGCAGACAACCAAAAACTAGCTGAGCAACTTAACACCTTCTACTCCAGGTTTGATGTGACCACCCCCTCCCTAGATTTTGGCCACCTCTGCCAACCCAATCCTGGTCCCCCCACCTCCCCCACTACTCTGTCAGTTCAGGAACAGGTTGTAAACAAGCTATTTTGGAAATCCAACCCCCGAAAAGCTGCTGGACTAGACAGTTTCTCCCGCCACCTTAAGACACTGTGCAGGAGTGTTGTCCTCCGTCTTCACTGACATTTTTAACACCTCCCTGGAGTCATGCCATGTCCCAGCCTGCTTCAAGTCGTCCATCATTGTCCTGTCCCAAAGAAGCCCCGGCTCACTGGACTTAATGACTATAGGCCTGTGGCGCTGACGCCATCCTCCTTGCTCTGCTCCAGGACAAGCTCTCCCAGCTCAACGTGCCCGACTCCACCTGCAGGTGGATCACTGACTTCCTGACGGATCGAAGGCAGTGTGTGCGGCTGGGGAAGAATGTCTCAGACACTTTGTGGCTCTCCACAGGGCTGTGTACTTTCTCCTCTGCTCTTCTCCATGTATACAAACTGCTGCACTTCTTGCCACGACTCCGTAAAACTGATCAAGACGACACCACCCTCATCGGGCTCATCTCGGACGGGGATGAGTCTGTCTACAGGAGGGAGGTGGACCGGCATGACTCCAGGGAGGTGTAAAATGTCCGTGAAGATCAGAGTCAATTGTTCTTTTTGGATTTCTGAAAGAGCCTGCTCACATCCTGCCTTTGAACTGAGAGAGTGGTAGAGGCGGTGGAAGGGCCCGGGGTTGGGTGGGCAGAGGTGTCCACAGTGGGGGAGGAGGGGTGGTCTCGAACCTGGAGTAGAAGGTTTTAAGCTCCTCGGATAGTTTTCAGTCGTCTTTAGCATGGGGGGCTTTAGTCTTGTAGTTGGTGAGAAGCTGGAGCCCTCTCTAGACAGGGACGGCGTCTGCTTCAGACGCGTATTGTACTGTGATGTAGCTCTCTACACCTACCTGCTAAATCCATACTTCGTGATTATGTAGCGCTCATGGTTGGGTCTTCCAACGTGACAAAGGCACAAAGCCAGGATAATCAAGGAGTGGCTCCGAAAGGAGCATATCATGGTTCTGGAGTGGCTTAGCCAGTCTCTAGACCTAAATCCAAAAGAAAATCTTTGGAGGGAGCTGAAACTCCATGTTGCTCAGCAACAGCCCTGAAACCTGACAGATCTAGAGAAGATCTGTGTGGACAAGTGGGCCAAACTCCCTGCTGGAAAACCACAGGAACTACAGGAGAAACATTTGACCTCTGTAATTGTAATAAAAAGGCTTCTGTACCAAATATTTGCATTGATTTTCTCAGGTGTTCAAATACCTATTTGTAGCAAGAACATGCAAATACAAATTTAAAAATCATACAATGTGATTTCCGGAAACGCATGATGAAAATTTCAAAGCCCTCCATAAGTGGGGAAACTTGCAAAATCACAGTGTTCAAATACGTATTTTCCTCACTATAGCAGTTACCTCATCACAGGCGTTTTTATTGCTTAAAAATACCTAAAAAAACATCCATTCTTTCCGTGAGCAGACCTGCCTCTTCACAGATTTGGCTTGTGACTTGTCTCCATGGAGACAAACCACTTAAACATAATACTATGGGGCATTGCAGGCAAGGAGACAAGCAGAAAATGAAAATTTCCACAATCGCCGGACCGTGGTCCATCTGGGACTGGGCATCAGAGGAAAGTATTTTATATCTTTTACAATTTATTTTATTTCTTGTATAGTCTACCATATTTCCCTGTGTTATGCTCTGGAAAGATTGTGCAAATCAACCTAGTAAACTCCTTTGAACCATGTTATAAAATTGTTCCCACATCAAAAACATACTGTACCTGGGGTTGTATTTAGCTTCATTCATGCTTGTCATTTTATTAAATTTATTTTTTTTAATCTCCCATTTATATTTCACTCTGCTTCAAGTAGATGGAGTTCTAACTAAAATCCTGAAACGCCAGTTATAAAGTCATGTGTGCTTTTAGTAGACCCAATATTTAAAGATCTAAAACATGAAATGCCAAACCAAAGAACTCAAGAGCATGTACAAATAATACATAATATGTGCTCTTTAAGACCTTTAAACTTGGGTTAGGACTTGTATGCTTTTAGCGCTATTGTTGTTCTTGTTCTTGTTGTTGTTGCTCTTCCATCAAACCTTGAAAAAAATCATATGTTTGGTATTTGTCTTGAAGAGAAAACCAAAAACTATTTTTTTCAGCGAATACTAGTTTCCTTAAAAGCGAAATAATATTTTCCACACTTTTCATTCTTCTGTCTGCTGCTGCTCCAAAAAAATTCCCCACACAGCAGCTCCCCTCCACAGCCCGTGCCCTGCAGACCCTTTTCCCTCATTGTTATTCCGTGGTATTTGGCGTGGGGCTTTCTGAGACACTTCACTTGGCTCCATTTATTCCGAGCTCGCTGGCCTTTTAACAAGTTTAACCAGTGCGTCCGACCTGTGCTCCTGTTGATTTATCGTGGTCTTCGCGAGAAGCTACGGAAAACACAGCCGTCACACTGTATATTTCACCGCACACTTCACCCTGACACGTTCACTCCGCCATCAAACTGATTCATCGCCGCACCGCCACGACACTAAAATATTTTTATCCTCGGCTGCAAAAATTTCATGAAACCCGACAGATGGGGCAATATGAACTGGAATAAATATGTCAGGGCGGTAATGAATTTGGCTCGGTGCTTAATTCCAATGATAATATTATTGGAGATTAGAAATGTTTAAAAGCTGGTTATTGGTATGATAATGATGTATTTCAACCAGATATTGCTGCATATTGCCACAACTCTTGCCAATAATGACGTGAAAGTAGATTTAATTTCGAGTTTGGCTGTCGTGAAGGTCGTTGGATTGAGAGCGAAAAAACAAATGAGCAGCGGTGGGAAGAGTGCTGAAAATATGTACTCGGAAAAGAAGCTGCATTTGTTCAATGCGAGTGCTTTTATTGCTCTAAAATATCTCGAAAAACATGTATTCTTGTGAGTGACTGGGCTCGCCTCGCCACAGATCTGACCTGTTACTTGTCTCCGCGGAGAAAGAGAGGTTAATGCCATACTGTGGATCATTTCGGGCAAAGCAATAACAACTCCTGAAAAGTTACATAGTGTACCTTTATGTTGAAGTAAAAGGTACATGACTAAAACTTTACTTCGATGCCAAGTACCGGTACAAGTACTGCTTTCAAAATGTAAGTGAAAACAAAGAATGCATGAAAAAAATATACTATTTACTTTATACAAAACCTAGATAATGAAACAGTTAATTATCCCTAATAAATCAAGAACAAACACTTAATTAATAATGAACAAAAAGTTTATTAATAATGATTCAGGCTTAGTAACTACTGAATCTAGAGGTTAGTGTATTAATTAAGTAGTTACTAAGGCTGACTCATTATTAAGAAACTATCACTTGATTATGAAGTCTTTGTTCATGCTTTATTAAGGCTGTCAAAAGGGTAGTTATTATAAAGTGTTAACGAAATATTACTCGAGGTTACTTATAGCATTTTAGATCAGTATTTTTACAGAACCGCGTTAATTAAAAAGTTAATGCCAATTAGGATTGTCAAAAGTATCATAAATCAGATTCTAATCTAAACTAAAACTAGTATTAAATATACACTCTAACGGACCCTAGACAAATAGAAAAAAAATGACATTCAGACTTAATTTGGAATTGGACAAATTTGGACCCAGTGGACTTTTATTTTTATTTTTGATGATGACATGAATGTTGATTTCTATTTTCATTGGAAATGTTGCTCTCTTGTCGTTTTCTGCGTTTATTCCATGTTTTGTGCTTTACATTAATTTTTTTTTACATTAAATAAATAAATACATAAAAATTAAAATATATACTCATTTGCGAAAGTATCAACACGAAAACAAATAACAAACAGGACAACATTTGATCTCGAACCTTTTTAGAAAGATCTTGAGTTTTATCAGAGCTATTTTAAGACCTCATGGAAAGTACTATTAATTTGTGTTGAAAATAAAAAGGAGTGTTTTCTTTTTTAGTATCAATGTGGTTTTGAAGTATCTTGCTTTTTCCTTACTCTCTAAATTGAGTGTGAAATACAAGTTTTGTGACAACTCTAATGCCACTAAATAATTATTATCATCATAATCCTCAGCAACACCTTTCCATTGCTCTGTAACCCTTATGATTGAGTTAATTGCATGGTTAGAATTATTCGCCATTGCCAGTAAATAGATAATAAATAAATAAATAGTAACTTTCTAGTACTCCTGCAAAGTGCTGCTCCTTCTGCTCTACTTTTTTAAAAACTGCAGCCCCACATCAGCTTGGTTCTTTTGACCAGCACCCTATTTCTGACAGGCCCAGAGGCTCTAGAAGAATGGGTCATTGCAGTGAACAAAATATCCCTGAAGGGAGTTATTCACATGGAAAGAACAAGCCAATTTCCTTGTTCCAGTGCAAAACCCCTTCTGGAAAGTAGAGACGTTATTACGTCCGCCTTAAAGTCCAGGGTTAGATTCCCAGACCGCATGTGGCAGTTCATTATTCTAAGCAGTTTCAGTCAGGCCAGTACTCATTTGATTGAATATAATTAGTTTCAACTTTCGTATATGGAATAAAAGTCACTACACTATCTATTTCGGGGGTCAGTATTTATCGTTGGTACTCTTCACATACTTAGGGAATGTTATCCTTATTTTTTTGCAGTTCAAATAAGTAACTTCAGTGAGTCATTATGGATTAACCACCTGCTTTTTTTTTCTTTACGATAAGATTCTTAGAAAAGGGGCTTACTGTATATCTGGATATTTTCTGAAGCATTATAATTGTACTCCAAAATGTGTTTTTGTGAGTAAATCAGAGAAATGTAACATGTTTACCTGTTCAGTTTCATTACGTGGGCAATTGTTCAGTTCTTCAATTTGAGTGGCAAGAGTTGGAAGGATTCTGGGTAGTAGCAAAAAAAATCATCCACCAGTTTGAAAATATGACTGAAATTCTGAAATTCTCTGCATGTATCTGCGAGTATTTGTAATCATGATCCTGCAGATCCCCAAGCGCTGGAGTGCGGTTTCCCATAGCTCCTGACAGGCTGCCCCAGAAGAGTTGAAGGATAGGTCAAATTCCACAAACTTGATAGTAAAAGAGGATTCTCTGTTGTTCTGTCCAGGCAGGTCAGACTTTTATGGTCGAATCTGACGTTAAACTGTCAAGCTGCAGTTCATGTTTTCTCCTGATTTATGATTAATATCTCTAATTAATGGGCCTTACAACAACTGTTATAAAGTTTAATGTCTTTTCTGTCGACACAAATGTACAACGGTGAAAGGTCGTGGCATTATTCAGACAAAGAGGCTTGTTTGTTGTTAGCGGAGATGACTTTTAGGCACAATGACATGGTTCGACCTTTGTAGACTCACTGTTTGGAAACCTATGGACAATGTCACTTGAACACAACACATGCTAACTCTAGTAAAAGGATGAGAAACCTATAACCCTTTGGTGTTGTTAGGACATCACAGAGCCCCAAAGTGGTCAATAAAGATTGTTTACGAGTGTTGGTAGGACATGACTTTGCGACGGTTCAATATTGTGAACTTGTTATTTTTACTGTGGGTTAGCCAAGGTTTATGAGACACAGAGCAGTGATATACAGCTCTTATTGCAGTCCAAGACGTAGACAAGACCACACCTTATGAACCTGTAGATGATCAATACAAATGAAAAGAAAAAAAATAAATACATGCTCTGAAATGCAATGTTTCTTATTCTTGGTGTTTAAAATGGGTTCTATCTTTTAATAATTAAATAATAAATGCAAACCATCCGATCATGTCCAACCATACCGCCCCGACACGTCTGTCCCTCCACAACCCAAAGTCGGCCTCATCTGCCGGGCCTCTGCATTTGTCTGAGCTGGAGCCTAAACTATGTTCTTTTCATTCCATCTGGGAAAGAAAGTGGATAGATGTATTTTATGGTGACATGTTCCTGATCTCATACGAGTGTCTGAAATATCTTGGCTTGACCTAAAGCCGAACAGACTGCAGAGTTTGTGAAAGATTGTCTGATGGGTTTTACAGTTCACTCCTACGCTACCGTATGTCTTTTTGAAGCCCTGAACCACCTCAGCCTTTTAGCTATGAAAGGATAGCATAGCATAAGCCTTACCATTCTTTTATCTTTTATTTCAAAATGGATCAAAGTTGAGTTTTATAGCCTCAAATCACTCAAATTCACCAGTTCATCATTAATCCTCACTGTCTGAAGAAAACCATACGACCCATTTAAGCGATCGCAAAGAGGCCGCGCGGCTTCCAGCGCGTTCTGGCTTCTGGCTCACGTAAAGCTTTAGCTAATGAGGAGCGACTCACCAGAGCAAGATGATTGGATAAGAGAGAATACAGCCTCAAGAGAAAACAAGACAGCAAAAAGAGGATAAAGACAGAAAATAATGCCAAAAGCTAATGATCTTGTGATAAACTGCAGTATTTCCAGTGATGGTAAGTTTATACGCTGAGCCAGCAGACTTAGCAAATAAAGCTAGTCCACATTAGCAACAGCTATTTCCTGTTTATCGCCACACAGCTCGTGTCGAGACCCAGAATATTATATTTCCAGTGCATGAAGCAGGCGACATCAGCCGAAGCCTGTGCATTACATAAAGAGATGTTAAAATGTGGTGCGGAGTGCTGCCCGGTGGTCGAGTGGTTAAGACACAGCACATGTACGCCAGCCAGACACTGCGGCTGGCTCAAAGTGCAGTGTCGTGAGTTTGATTCCCAACTGTGACATTTACTGACTCCTGGACTGGATCGGGCTTTTCTGTGCATCGTTTGCATGTTTTCCCCCGTGTCCGGGTGGGTTTCCTTTGAGCACTCCCATTTCACCCATCAACCCAAAACAAGCCTAGCCCAAGATCTGGAGATGTGTCCCTGGGTGATGCGCTGCGGCGATAACTGCTCCTGAGCCGATGCCTCAGTGGCACTGAAGGATGGGTCAAATGCAGAGGGCAAATTTCCTTACGGGGACAATGAAGTGTACCTTAACTTAACCTTATGAGACACACCTACACAAACTTGGAATTACTAAAGGTCTTTTTGAGCTGAGATAAACGTATAATTCAGGTACAATATCGATTGTATTTATTGCAAAAACATTTGTTATGTTTGGATGACATCATCTGTTTATAGCAGACCTCTGTCCCACGATGCAGAGCCAGGCCCAAAGTATGGACATGCATTCCCAGGTATCCCAGTCTGGGGGATGAAATCATGACTATACATGTTTGAACTCCTTCCTTATGGTAAGGAGGTCTTCGGTTTAACCCCCAGAATACATACTTCTTGCTTATGCCACTCACCATTGTTGTTCTGTTCAGTCTTTTTGTCATTCACGTAAAGAAGTACATTGACCGAAATAGTCGTTTTTGTGTTGAACAAGAGGAAGGTGAAGCAGAGAGCACAATGCTTGAAGATGAAGAAGTGGAGGAAATGTGTTGTCACTAGGCTACTACCCATGCTGTCAGGTTTCATTCGCTCACTTTGAAAAAAAAGCCAATCACAGCGTAGTTGATGGACTTCACTGCTCAGGAGATGTGCTGAGAATAAGCTGCAAGAACTGCTGAACGGGAGCTGCAACTAGAACAAACGACTAAAAATGCTCTACCTCTGGTCTATATAATGTGGTGGTAATGTAGAAAGTGACATTCACCAGATTTACTCGAATCGTTTTAGCTTCTAAAAGGTAAATATTCTTTTCGGTTCAGGATAGCTGAGGTGGGGGTCCACAAGTAGTACATTTCCCCCCACAACACCGCATTGAACGTACGAAGAGGAGAATATATTGCTGTGGAGACCGAAACACAGAAACACCCATTTTCACCTGCCACCTTGCTTAAGCAGAGTGACAGATAATGCTCTCGCGCTAAATCGACCATAATTTTAACCTTTGAACTTTTTTATTAACAGTTTTTCTTTGGTAAGTACTTATCTAATCAAATTCATGACACTTCATTGACAAGGTTACATTCCTTTCTCTCGCTCGGTTTGACCTTTACCCATAATCCCCTTCCGCGCGCCGAGCGACGCTGCCCTGTGCTCGCCTGTGTTATCGGAGCTCTGATGCTCAGCAGATACAGGTTTATCGCGTCGCTCCTGAACTTGCCTTCTGTTCGCCCGATAAGGACCGCTTGGTAATTAATAAATGTGGAATTCATTACAGCGGTGCGTGTTACCTCTTTGGGTCTTTTGGAGCCTTTTTTTTTTTTTTTTTACATAAAACAAAGATACCTAAAAGAAAAGTAAGAAATGTTTTGGAGCTACAATCATTTCATGGGTTGCTGGTTATTCTGATGTCACCCATATATAACAAATGTTTGCTGAATAAAGAAAACCTACATTTTAGGTTTGAATCATTTCACCAAAAAAGCATAATACCAATTTCGTGTCATGTGAGGCATGGCTTAAGCTAGAGTAAATTGCAAACTGCATTTATTTCACTTCTCCGCGCCTCTACATCATGTGTTAATTTCTCTTTGTCTCATGCACTTACTTTATTAACTGAAAACAAATATGTACAGTCCCTTTAAAGAAGGGGTGTCGGCCCTCAGACCTCCTGGTGAAATGACCATAGGCAGTACCTTTCACCGCAAATTTAAGAAATTCAATCCCTTACCTCAATAACAGGCCTAAAATTATTGTTCTAAGTCTTATCAACGGCACTGTGGCTCTGTCAAAGCTGTGTTAAATGTAATCATCCACTGAACTGTAACCTCTGTCCTTCAAAAATGTTTTGAAATGCAGAAAGTTAGTTAGAAGAGTTACAACCCGGCTTCCCATTTAACAGTGTACTCTCCTGTCCAATAAAGCCTACGTGCCAAATAAACCTAAAAAAAAAAGTACATTAAGATTGTCACAGGTGAATCATTCAGAAAGATCATTGTACAATTTAAATCTGTACCGTATTGGAGTTTTGCCAGTTTTCCAATAGAATGACAGAGTTTGTTTACTCACACCACGGCTCCTGGTACGCTTTGTCCACGGCTCCTGGTACGCTTTGTCCACGGCTCCTGGTACGCTTTGTCCACGGCTCCTGGTGCGCTTTGTCCACGGCTCCTGGTTTGCTTTGTCCACGGCTCCTGGTTCGCTTTATCCACAGCTCCTGGTACGCTTTGTCCACGGCTCCTGGTACGCTCTGTCCACGGCTCCTGGTACGCTTTGTCCACGGCTCCTGGTACGCTTTGTCCACGGCTCCTGGTTCGCTTTGTCCACGGCTCCTGGTACGCTTTGTCCACGGCTCCTGGTACTCTTTGTCCACGGCTCCTGGTTCGCTTTATCCACGGCTCCTGGTACGCTTTGTCCAATAGTTCTGAAAGACATCATTGTAACATATTGCCAAACAGGACAGGTTTAACGGCACAAAAACCTGACACAAAGCTGTGATTCGGAACCTCACACCGGGGGGCAGTAAAGAGGACACGACCTGACTGCCCCTACCCCTCTGTCCGCCCCAGCACATCCTCTGAGGTGCGGCCAAAAGCCGGTTTCATCCACTGAGCCTCTGCATTGATCCGCTCTGGAGCCCAAAATACATTCTCTCTAATGCCACCTCTCAAAGTCAGTGTTGTTTCTGCTGCCAGCTCCAGCCCAGGATGGACAGCCACTAGAGCCTTCAGTCAGAAAGCAATGTCACCCGTTTAAAGAGCCTATGCACCTTTTAGGAATGCATCTAAAGTCCATTGTCATTGAAAACTGGAGCAGTGTTTTATTTTCATAGATTTGTGTATTTGTCTCCTTCTTGCTCTTGTCTGTTCACCTTCACCCGCCTCTTTTTGGACCATTCTATCTATCTTTACTATGTCGCCAACAAACTTACTGTAAGTGCTTACAGCTGAGATCAACTGCTTAATTCATCACCAGAACTGACGAAGAGCAGTTGCTCACACAGCCTGGTTTTATTTGACACGACAGTACAGCGTGGAATGGGAATGAGACTGGGAAATGACATGCAGCAATCTTTCGAGAGCCTGAATAGAAGCACAATATAAAAATATTATGCCAGTAATTTTAATGAGGCCGCAAAATAAAAATATAATACTTTTCACATGTTTAGACCCCTGAAACTGATGGTTGTTGTTAATATGTCTGTCATACTTGCCAATGAGTATTGAGAGTTCATTTCAGCTCCATTTTCAAGCGGACTGAAGTTGCAACTTTGTATCTTTCTCTGAGCTGGTGCGCTTTGCGTTGACAGTACACAACCAAATGTCCAGAAAGACAAATCTTCTCTTCGCCTGTAGAGGTGCTGTGTACAATATCTGCCAAAGGAATGACAGGGAAACATGAGGAAGAGACCTTGAGCTTTGACTGATCTGCGTCACATGAATAAACTTGGGCTTTGCGTGTTTAACCTGCCCCACTAGTGCGCAACCGGCCCCAAATGTGCGCAGCCTGCCCCACTAGTGCGCAACCTGCCCCAAATGTGCTCGGCCTGCCCCACTTGTGCGCAACCTGCCCCACTTGTGCGCAACCTGCCCCACTTGTGCGCAACCTGCCCTTCATGTGTGCAGCCTTCCCCAAATGTGTGCAACCCGCCCCCACATGTGTGCAGTCATGTCCCGCATGTGTGCAACCTGTCCCGCATGTGTGCAGCCTTCCCCAAATGTGTGCAACCCGCCCCACATGTGTGCAGTCTGTCCCGCATGTGTGCAACCTGTCCCGCATGTGTGCAGCCTGTCCCGCATATGCACAACCCACCCCACATGTGCTCGCCTGTTACACATGTGCACAACCCCCCCACACACACACACACACACATGTGCGCAGCCTGTCCCACATGTGCACAACCTGCCCCACATGTGCGCAAACTGCCCACGTGTGCAGCCTGTCCCGCATGTGTGCAGCCTGTCCGCATGTGCACAGCCGCCCCACATGTGCTCAGCCTGTCCCACATTTGCACAACCTGTCCTGCATGTGCACAAACCTGCCCCACATGTGCAGCCTGTCACAGATGTGCGCAGCCTGTCCCACATTTGCACCACCTGTCCTTCATGTGTGCAGCCACTCCCACATGTTGCGCAAACCCGCCCCGGCATGCCTAGCCACAACCGCCCCACATGTGCGCAGCCGTCCCACATGAGCACAAACCGCCCCACATGTGCGCAACCCTGCCCCACATGAGCACAACCCGCCCCACATGTGCGCAGCCTGTCCCACATGAGCACAAACCGCCCCACATGTGCGCACCCTGCCCCACATGAGCACAACCCGCCCCACATGTGCGTAATCCTCAGTGTGACCTGCAGCTGAGGCTGCTAAAATTGATGCTAATCATTCTGTCAGTGAGTTACATTACCCACTGCACAATGTACTGTTTTCCAACGTCTCTGGTGTTACTCATGTGCAGTCAGTGATGGGAAGAATACTTTGAAAATGTATTTAGTGGAGTCAATGAACTTGTAGAAATGTCAGAACTACAGTGTTTTCCTCTATATTAAACAATCAAAAGCAAATACTGTTCTGATCTGTAACACGGAAAGGAAGGAATACAAGGAAACGTTTGAACATGGTTAAAGTTCACAAAAGTGGCAGTGACAGTGGTTGTTTAGAACGTTCGGCCACCAAGTCAAATGTTCTCGTGTCCTTGAGCATGACACTCACATTAACCTGGGCTGCGGTTAGAGAAATAGCAGGTGTGTAGTAAATAAATTATAATCTTTCTTTTGAAGACTATGTTTTACTCATCCAAGAACCTTCTTCTGCTTTATGAATCATATGCACTATTGTTTTTTTTATACAAAGTCCTACTGTACCTTCCTTCCAAGTGCAAACCTCGTTCTTCACTTGTCCCACTCTGCAACTCTTTAAACTGTACTTTTTTGGCATCTGTTCCCCCCTCGCTCACCTCTCAAGGTCAGCCGTGTTCCTTCCAGCGGTTCCTGCCTCTCTGTCAGACTCTCCCTAGACCCATTCATTTACATTTTACAACACTTCAAACAGTAACCCCGCTTCTGCCTGCTCACATTTGAACAGTGTGTGACTTTGTACGCGCTCCAGCCTCATATTGGCGCAGAGGTCCTGGAGGACACTTTACTTCGCCTCCTGATGGGTGTGTGCGCAGTAATGGGGCCCACGTACCGCCCGGAGCCACACTTTTAATTCGCAGCAGGGGCTCAGCGGGGGCACTTCTCTTGGACGTTCTGCTGCCTGACCTCGTGAGTTTGCAGAGAGGAGAGGCTGATAGGACCGCCTCTCAACATGGAGCATATTGGTCAATTACATTTAAGGTTTATGAGTGGAATTCAATTAGCTAATGTAATAAAAGTGGCAGCCAAGTGCTTCAGATTGGATCTAAACAATATGTTGTGTATGGACTGGGGCAAGTGTGCTAGTCTAAATATCCAACCCGTAGTATGTTTCTTATATTGCGCATTATTTTTTAAAGTAGTTTTTGGACACCTTAGCCTTAGTATTTCACATCGTATAACTGAAACAGGGCTGCAAACTCGGACATAGCAGAAAATGTGTCAGTCTAGGCTCTCATCCGTGGCAGGTAATTGAACGTTCCTGCCATAACATTTTATGCCTGAAAAGTGTGACTTATTATACTTTTTTTAAATGGGGCTTTTAGATGTAGAATAAAACATGCGTAGATCTATATTTTACCATTTGTCCATGGTGCAATATTGCTGTAATTCTGACAACTGGACAAAAAGGTTTTAAGAGTGAAGACGTTTCGCTACTCATCCAAGTCGCTTCTTCAGGTCATCTGACAGAGAACTGGTCAGTGTGAGGGAGTTTTTGTGCTAGTTTTGGTCAGGACACTATGGCTGGAGGATTTTACTTGTTGCGCATGTTTTGGTTGATGGGGCTAGCCACTCTGCCATCCTGCCTTGGCGAGGTAATTGCTGGGTTTCTGATGACATCACAACATTCTTTAGGCCATATTTAATACAGATGGGGGGCAATATTGCTAAAATAAATGAGTGATAAAAACAGGCCCATTGACTTCTTGTTCAAAAGTGCAGAACTGAGGTTTTCAAAGTGGCATTTTAATGTGGCATGCTGTGGATTTTCATTCACTTTCCCTTTACTTTCAGCAGTTATTTACAGCATTACTGATATTTACATTTTATCATTAGTCAGTGCATATCTGACACACAACAACATAACATAGAAGAAGACGGGTGCATGTAGTGTGTTTCAGAGCTGAATGTGTATGTGTGTGTTGAGCATGCATAGTGTTTAGTGGCAAAAAGCAGATTTTGTTGCTGCGGGTTGCTTAATACATGATCACTCAAACAGGCATGAATCAATCAAAAATACAACCCAGAGTATGTTTATGATGAGGACACACGGTCTAAAGGTGCTTTGAAATAGCTTATGGTCAGGCCAGTTCAGAACAGAAAGAAAAACACACCGTTTTAGCTACGCTGCCCTGGGAGCTACTATGCTGGGGGAAGTATGGCAGCTTGAGCACTATCCTCTGCTAAAGATTACTTTTCCGATCCAATTTTTTAGTTCACCTGTGTCTGTTCATGTTTTCACCTGTAGATCCGGATGCTCCTCTACTCTAGATGAACGGCCCTTCATCTGCCTTGGATGAACTGTCTCTAGATGAACAACCCTCTCTCCTGGCTTCACAGTCTATCTGCAAATGGAAGCGCATCAGTCCTGTTTCCCACCGTTTTCGGTTTTCCATTCTGGGCAGGAGGGTCTAAGGACAGGTTGGTGAGACAGTTATCCATGTGCGAATTTCCTGTGAACATTGTTTAAACTGTTTTTCACAGTCGCCCATCGAGGCAACTGCTGTTGTGCTTTTGTGCGTTACATAAAAGATACTAAACATAACATTTACAATATGCTCCTTTTAAAATAGTGAATATGTATAAATAAGATATGTTTTTTGGTTTTTTTTAAGACTAAATTATGAAGGACTTCTGCTGGTGAGGAGTGAAGCGCTTTAAATAAGACTAAAAACAATAGCTGCTATCGTAGAAGATAGTTAGCTATGTCGTGACAGCAATTCGGGAGGTGGAATGATCAAAACATGAAGGTGTATAAACTACCACCTAATGACATCATGCAAATTTGGCTCAGTTCAGGGGTTTGAGACAGACAAATAACTGTGCCAATGTAAAGGACACATGTTATGAAACATTATTGAGCTTTTAACCATGTTATAACATTGCTAACTCATAAAAAACATACCTGGAGTTGTGTTTAGTTTCATTTACACTTGTTTCATTAATCTTTGCTCGGGGACACACAAAAACACTTGGTTCCGGTGGTCCCCTGTGATGTATTAAAGTTCATAAATCATTGGCAGACTTGTTCTGAGCATTTCTGCCGTCAAATCCCATTCTTTATAACTGAGTGCTTGTGCTCGCAAATTCAGAGGAACGCTAGGTTTTATTTTTTTCTCCTTGGTAATTCCCTCTGCAGCCAGAAGATGGAGTGCCTACACAATTCCTGATGAGGGAGTTTTATATGTTTACATTAGGGAAGGGAGTATAGGTAATCGCAGTATTGATATGTCAAGCTGCTATGCAAATACCGATACTAATTAGCATATGCAAATGCAAATTATACGACTAGGCATTTATTTCAGACATCCAAGGTCCATTTGCTAATTTTTTGGTGTCAAACTCACTCCAGCAGCTGCAGTTTGGATCAATCAGTGTCTTTTTATATACATGGAGTATATTTAATGAACCAGTATTGAGTATCGGTGTTGAAAAAGTATCTATACCAAATTTTGTGGTATCACACAACACTGGTAAACATTATTTTAAGTTCTAAAACATGAGATGCCAAAATCCAGGCTTTCTAGGGCAGGGCTAGTCAATTTAAGGCCCGGGGGCCAGATCAGGCCCGCCAAACGATCTGATCCGGGCCACGACACATCTTCCAAATATAATTTTTTTTGAATAATTCTGGTTTAATTCTGGGTTAGTAGAAGTTTAAACCTGGTTTGGTACTGGTTTCGTCCTTATTTGGACCTAGTTAAGACCTGGTTTGATTCTGGGTTCGTATAACAATAAAACTCATAATATATGTCCAGGAAAAGCAATATCATCACATGTGGCGGACACTTCACCAGAAAAGTTCCACAGTGCACCTTTAAATTAGCTGAATATAAAGCTGTTGCACTTCTAGCAACGACTCATAAATCACATCAGTTTGGGTTTTATGGTGCACAATTCTCAACGAGCCCCAGTGCAGGCAAATGTAAAATCATAATTACGCCGCTGATGGATAGCCAGTTTAAGTTATGGAGCAGTTTTCCATATGCTAGCACTGGGCTTTATGAATGACCGTTATTCTAAAACTCTCGGCGCATAACGTCTGGCCTGCTCTTAAAGTGACGGCAGCACAGTTTCTGGAGTTTCGGAACAGGTGCGGGAGCAGATGTTCGCGGCAGGTACGCGCACTTCCCTCCAAACACACAGATGGAGCCACTAGACGCTGCCTCGAGACGAATGGATTCATTAATGTGACTCGGAGGAAGAGCAAGATTTAATCAAGAGAGAGCTGCAAATCTACCAGAAATTAGATGGTACTCCCCCCCCCCCGAGACTTCGTACCGTTAGCATTCCTTGATTTTATTCACTAATATTCCACAGACCTCATCACTGTTTCCAAATAGAATGTTTATGATCTAAAAACTGGTACTGAACGGCCTTTTACCACCTGATCTAGACTTTTGCAGGACTTTTCTAGAGGTCTACAAAAGGTCTAAAACATTGTTAAAGTAGTTCTAAATTATATTGTCCCTACACAATGTTTTCAAACTCGATTCCGATACTCAGGAAAAGACTTGATACCGACTTTAATACAAAAGACTATGGGTGGCTGTGTAATCCATGTTGTCCAAGTAGGTTCTATACAAAACATTTTTTTTAATTTTGACAACTGGAAAAAGGTTTTAAGAGTGAAGACGTTTCGCTACTCATCCAAGTAGCTTCTTCAGTTCATCTGAGTGAGTTTTTGTGCTAGTTTTGGTCAGGACAACTATGGCTGGAGGATTTTACTTGTTGTGCATGTTTTGGTTGATGGGGCTAGCCACTCTGCCATCCTGCCTTGGTGAGGTAATTGCTGGGTTTCTGATGACATCACAACACAACCAATTAATAGAGATTTCTGAATGGCATCAAATTATACATATATTTTGACTCTGACAGGCGCGCCCCCCAAAATGTAAACTGCACTAATTGCCTTATTTGTTTTGGACTTATGCCAAATTAGAACAATGAGTATATTGTTTCGAATTTTATAAATGAGCTCTAAAAGAGGCAAAAACATAAATGTATGGATATAACGTGATATTCTGCGTTGTGTGGTTCATTTTATGGTCCATTCACATTCTGTGCTATACTTGAACCTCAACCAAGACATTCTGTTTTTTTTTAATTGCCCACCCCTAATTATGTGTTAATGCATTTAATATTTTGCTCACACAATCTTGAATTCTCACTTCCTGATGATCTGAATCTCACCAGAGGCATGACCGAGTGGGTGGATATTTGACCATGGCAGGCAGTATTTGGGTCACCATGCAACAAATGGATGCAATGGAATATTAGTGTATGTGTAGAGTACTTCCACATTTTGTCACGTTACAGCCTTATTCCAAAAATTATTCACTTCATTATTTGCCTCAAAATTCTACAAACAATACCCCATAATGACAACATGAAAGAAGATTGTTTGAAGGCAGATTTTGTATTTATGTTTTTAATGCTAACGCTAATGCTAATCCTAACGCTAACGCTTTGCACAGAACGCCACGCAAATTACGCTCATGGATGTATTAAAAAGAACACGTGCTATGGATAAAATATTCGGACTGAAGAAATATGCCCAGTTCTATTTAACTCGGACATCTGCGTGTTCAGAAACTGGAAGAGGAGTGAAAGTCAACAAGATCTACTCTATCAGTTACTAATACATACCAGCTATAGATGACCAAGATTCATGAGTTTCATTACGCATTCTTTTATTCTCCTAACAAAGTCATCTATACAGACGTCTGGACTTCCGGGTGCCTAACACTCGTTACTCGCGTCTTCATAATTCCGGAGAGTAACGGGACAGCCACAGTTTGCCAGTATTATAGACACAGAAAATGAATATGCATGAGCCTACAGAGGAAGTCCTTGTGGTAGGGCCGTGATTGGCCCCGTGCCCATCTGACCCCTCCATGGTCTCCACTTTTCTCTTTGTCTGCTTTGTGTAACCTGAGACTGATCAATTGTGGGGGGTCAGAGAGAGTGGAAAAACACAGCACCACAGACCAAAGAGCAGCATAACATTGTCTAATAGTGAATACAAGATCAATGCATTGTATAATGGCGAATATATGATCAATGCATAATATGTAGTTCTCTTCAGGACCAATTCAGAGCCCATGAGATTATAGTTTATCTCACCCAAATCTTTTGTCTAAAACAAACTATTATGGGTAGCTCTTGTAAAATATAATAATTGCAAATGTCCCTGTGGTAAATCTCAAAATGACCATGAAGTTTCATCAAAAGTAATGAAATATCGTCGGGACAAGCGGTTTCGCTCCAATTGTTTTCAAAACATCTAACTGACACCGCGAAATAAACCCAGAATCAGAAATAAACCCTTTCTGATTCTGATTCTGATTGGCATATCGGGATATATAAGACAGTGAAGTGTGGTCAGATGTGTCCTTGGTTTGCGGCCGATCTCCATGGAAACGTGGACACAGACATGACATTCAAAATTGAGCTCAGGTACATTATTTTTCCACTGATTGTCCTTGAGCCGTTTCTACAACTTGATTGGAGTTCATCTGTGGTAAATTCAGTTGCTTGGAATGTATTTGGAAAAGCACACACTGGTCTATATTAGGTCCCACAAACTGCCAAATAATTGTCTGTAGACCTCCAAGACAGGATTGTATCAAGAAACAGATCTGGGAAAGGCTATAGAAAGATTTTTGCAGCATTGAAGGTTCCTCCTCCCCTGGCCAGTACCATCCCTCCAGCGAAGCATGGTGGTGTCAGCATCATGCTGTGGGATGTTTTTCAGCAGCAGGAACTGGGAGACTAGTGAGAATCGACAAAAAGATGAATGCAGCAGTGTACTGAGTCATCTTTGATGAAAACCTGCTCCAGAGCGCTCTGGACTTCAGACTGGGGAAAAGATTCATCTTCAACAAGACAACGACCCTAAGCACACTGTCAGGATAATAAAGTGGGTGGCTACAGGACAACTCTGAATGTCCTTGAGTGGCCCAGAGGCCAGACTTGAGCCCAATTGAACATCTCTGGAGAGATCTGAAAATGGCTGTGAACTGACGCTCACCAACCAGAGTTATTGGGGTTGGGAGGTTCTGCAAAGAAGAATGGGAGAAAACGGCCCAAAAATAGGTGTGTGAGCTTGTAGCATTAAACTCCAAAAGACTTGAGGCAGAGTATCTACAAAGTATTGAGCAAAGTGCTTGCATTTTCAAAGAATTCTAGCAATCGTCTTTCACTTTGACATTATGGGGTATTGTTTGTAAAATTTTGGATGCACCATAAATAAATCAGTGACAATCTACTCATTCACTTCTTTCTCACGCTCACTCATTTACTCTTACAGTTGTTGAGTAAATGACATTTTAAACTAACACCACTTCATTTCAGAGGGTAGTGAGTTCCACTGTGGGATTTTACAGCTTTTATTCAAGGAGCCTCTTGTCACTCTGCTGCTGTTTAGTCTCTGGATAAATGTACTGAAAGGTTCAAGAGCCAAATTATTAATACATTTCAGACATGATTTGAGAGATCATAAATTACAGAAGCTTTCAAAACTTAATAAATCACAATTCTTAAGGAGTGGCGGTGATGAAAGCGGATTGGTTTTCATCCATAATTTTGATTGCTTGGTTGTAAAGTGAGCCGATGCACTTTGTGGCTGAGGGAGCTGCCTGCGCCCATGTGTCATGCAGTATGAAATATGAGAGAAGATCACATCATGCATGTACAGCAGGGCCTGGTTAGGAATATCATGTCTGATTAGTTTGACACAATTTAGATTCCTTTGTATTGTTTTGGACAGTTTCTTTAATGCAGATATTACAATTAATTTACCTCTTTTTATTGTTTGTGTCTTTCCTTTTTCAATGCAATCCTTCAATTCAATCAAATTTTCTTTGCCAATCCTAACTAAATTACCCCGTAGTTTATGGTAATTTATTCTAGTTCACAATCAAGACAATTCTAAAACATTAGGAAAAAGTCCAACTTTCAGAATTGATAGCACAAATGAGTATCAGGTTTCAATTCTAGGTTTCATATCGAGTATCTAGGTATTTTCCCAGTTCGAAACAAGGACTAAACTGGAGGAGGGCAATAATGGAAAAAAAATAATCTGTAAATAGACTTTAAAGACACGTACTGCAGAGGAATCCAGATATTATAGTTTGTAAGCCACTGTCCTAATCTCTCAGGGTAACACCGTTGAGTTTGTGTCAAGTTTCAAGTACCCTAGCTTTTTACTGGACCAAGAACTGTCTTTTAAAGCTCACATACACACTAAAAAATAATAAATATAGCTTGTGTTTTATTATCACAATAAAGCCTCAAGTGTCTGGTATTGACCACCTTTTTACTGCATTATGGCCTTGGAACTCCCGTCAATCGGACTTGAGTTTGGGCAAACTGGTCTTACTTAGGGGTTTTTGCTCGATTTGAAAAACAAACAGAGATCCTGTCATGGACACAATAAATGGATACCTATGGAACATACTTTTGACGGCAGGGAAAAAGGCAGTTACAAAGAGTAACACAAACCTCACCAACGATCAAAGACTGAAACAAAATTGTAATAAACATTAGACAAATGAAAAAAAAAAAAGGACATTCAGATTAAATTTGGAAATGGACAAATTTGATACATTTTGGACTAAATAGGACTTGACTATCGAACTTAATATGCAATATATATATATATATATATATATATATATATATATATAGTTTGAATACATTCAAACAATTTTAAAAACAAAATAAAAAAGTATGTGCTTTTAAACTTTACTTTTGTTTTAACTTGTTCTTGAACGGCTCTGAATTGCGACACTAATATTTTTTTGTGCGCTGTTATATTTTTCACTTTTCCCCGGGTCACCCTTGTGAAAGAGGTCTCGGTCTCAATGGGTTCTCAGCTGGTTAAATAAAGGTAATAAACAAATAAAACCTGCATAGTCATTACATGGTGGAACAAGAATTTGCCACTACAAAGACAAGTCAGGTTAGTGAGTAGATACAAGACCAGAGATTAGCAGCATTTACTGTAGAGTTTATTTGATGCAGTGAAGAAGAGTAATGTAAATGGTAAATATGTAAATATCCTGAATGTAAGAACATTTTGTTTTGTAGCCTGATATTGCAAATCAGAATCAGAATCAGAAAGAGTTTATTGCCATGGTCAATGAACAAAATTCACAAACATAGGAATTTGTCTCGGCATTAAGGTGCAACATAAAACACTGAGCAATAATAAAACAACATATATTCAATCAAAAAGGGCATGCATTAAGAAACAATTTAAAAAATTACTATACAATAAAAATAAAAATAGGCATTTGGCATTTCTATGTACACAAGAGTTACAGTTAGATTTACAGTTTTGAGTGCAGAAAGTGACAGTGCAGTGAGTGGTTGAATATTTGCAGTTAAAGTGACAGGTGTTTAGAAGTGTTCATGAGCCCAAATGTACACGGATTATCAATAACGGTCATGAATTCATCCCACCGTAGGTTTAACGGCTGGCTGCCACTCGTCAGTAAAGTTTTCCAAATGGTTTGTCTTGTTTCTGATACTGTTAGGAGTTGTGGGTATGGATCATAACACCTGGAGTGGACACACAGAGAGGACTCATTAAAACACGGGAGAACTCGTAAACTGCTGCTTGATGTGTCAAGGAGAACTACCCACAATGCCACTGTTCCCTGGATTTAATGGTCCTACATTCGTTTTGGAACAGTATCTCTCATTTTGTCATTTAGAATAAAGTCTGGAAACAAGCAAACGTGTTTCAACATAGTTTTTAGTGCATAAAGGGCAACTCAAGCGGGTAGCTCCAAGCGGCATAGTTAGCAGAGCATTTGGAGAGCTGAAATGATCCCAATGTGTTTTGTATTTGATTTATTTGAAAAGGAATATTGCAAATGATTGCACATTATTTGCAATGCCAGAGTTAGATTATTTCAGCTCGTCCTTATGTGAGATATGAAGAAGCCTAAAAATTAATAAAAGTGAGATTTATCATTAAAATTACCAGATTTGGACTTCCGGTTATGGTGACGCACTGATTGGACGCAACGACACAGTTTTGGTGCAAAACGTGGTTTTAAAATCATCGTTTGACCCACTTAATCTCAAAGAACAAGGACGAGATGGCCCACGGCTCCGTTGGAAAGCAGCCGTATCAGGAAGAGAAAACTGACACATGGATTTTCTTTCCCCACGACTCATCTGGTCACTTTTGAAGGTAAAAAACACATGCTCAGAACACCAAGAGAAGCAGAGATAGACTTAATTTCTCTGTGTTTTGCATCTTCCTTAACAGTAGAGAGGATGGAGCCACCCGCGTGGGGTATGTGAGTCTGGGTTGCGGTCGCATGGTGATACATTTCTGATCATTTTAAGAGACTGATGACCTGATTGTTTTAGTTTTTAACATCAGACTTTATGCCCCATGGTGGCTGTCAGCGTTTGTACATAAACTCTGTGACTAAACACATCTACATCATTCAAGTGGGAAATTGGATTTGTGGGAAATTGAAAGCATATGCAGAGTGCAGCAGGGAGATCTTATATATCCAGTTCCTTCTGAGGATTGGTGTCAGGAGGGAGTGCCTGGGAGTTCTTTTTTTGGGGGGGGGGGACTTCCCTTCCCTTTTGCGATCTTTTTGACCGGGTTCTGGGTTCGATGCCTGTTTCCAGCATGAATAATTTTGTTTTCTTTTTTTACCTTTTCTGTTGTTCTGTGTTACTATGGTTCTTGTGTGTGTTTGTTGTTTTCGATCAGGGAGATTAAAAATATTCAAAAGTTGTCAACAGTGAGATCAATTCAAACAACCCAATCGCATGGGAAGTAGCATCCTTCAATGTGAATGGCGTACTGAACCCAATCAAACAAACACAAATTTTAACAAAAATGAAAAGCGAAAGAATAGACATTATATTTTTCGAAGAGACCCACTTGAATGACACTGAACATCAAAAACTAAAGGAATTATGTTCTAAAAAATCCTATTATTCATCATACAGAGGCAAACATAAGAGGCAATATTGATCTCAAACCGAATAATTTTTGAACAGAGTTTTGAATGTAAGGATAAAGTTGGCAGACATGTACTGGTTAAAGGGAATATTAATGGAAAGGTTTTCACTCTTTTAAATGTGTATGCTCCACCAGGGAGTGATATCACTTTCTATGCTGATGTCATGGACCTGATTGTGAACCACTCTGAACCACACTTCGCATTCAGCCTACACTGGACGTGTCGCACTCAAGGGGCACTGGAGGAACAACTAGCAAGAAGTTCCGTCTCTTACTGAAGACAATAGGAATGATTGACATATGGAGGGAAATGAACCCTAGGGCATGCCAGTATACCCATTTTTTTCGAATTCACATACACTCTATTCCGGAATAGACTACTTTTTTATTCTCAATAAAGACAGATCTAAAATTACTGAAGCAGATATAGGCACAATAGACCTAAGTGATCATGCTCCTATCTACATCTCTGTAGATTTGGAGGAAAGACAAAAAAAAACACTTTGGAGGTTCAACACCAGCCTGCCTAATGACCCTTTGTTTAAGGAAAAAATGTCCAACAACATTAAGACTTATCTGGAGGAAAATGATACTGGGGAAATTTCTCTGCCCATCCTTTGGGATGCTTCCAAAGCAGTCTTGAGAGGACACATTATAGCCATAGCTTCCGAAAAAAGAAGCAAAGGGAGAAAAAGCTAAATGATATGCAAGAAAAATTTCAATTGTTGGAGGAAAACCATGCCGAAAAGGGGTGTCCTAAAATGCTACAAGAAATTAAAAAGATAAGAGAAATTAATGATCTGACTTCACGGGAAATAGTTAAGAAAATGCTTTTTACCAAACAAGATATGAGAGTGGATTGAAATACACTTGGAAACTTAAAAAACAACAAGCTAAAAGAGCGGTTTTAAAAATAGAGGACAGGCGCAGTGGTGTAATGTATTTTCTTCAAGAAGTTGGTTCAATGTCTGGATACAAATTAAATGTACAAAAGACTGAAATCCTCTCTTACTGGCACCCCCCTCCAACCTTAAAAAGACCATTTAAATGGCAAATCTCTTAGATATTTAGGTGTGGTCCTCCATAGAGACCAAACAACAATGATGGAGAAAAATCATACCCCCCTTTTCACTACTATAAGCAGTTATCTGACAACAACCCCGCCTCCGTGTGGACGGGGCTCTGGCTTCTCACCAATCATAAGTCCCAAGCCTCCCCCGCTGCAGACAACCGAAAACTGGCTGAGCAACTTAACATCTTCTACTCCAGGTTTGATGTGACCACCCCCTCCACCATGGTGGCAACCTCTGCCAACCCAACCCTGGTCCCCCCCATCCCCCACTACTCTCAGTTCAGGAACAGGATGTAAACAGACTATTTCGGATATCCAACCCCCGAAAAGCTGCTGGGTGGAGACCTGCTGACCTCGATTGGGGGTGTCATCGGACGGTGGAAGGAATACTTTGAGGCCCCCCTAAATCCCACTGTCACGTCTTCTGAAGAGGAAGTAGAGTCTGAGGACTCGGAGGTTGACACATCCATCTCCCAAGCCGAAGTCACTGAGGTTGTTGGCAAACTCCTCGGTGGCAGAGCTCCGGGGGTGGATGAGATAAGCCCTGAGTACCTAAAGTCTCTGGATGTTGTAGGACTGTCTTGGTTGACACGTCTCTGCAACATCGCGTGGCGGTCGGGACAGTGCCTCTGGACTGGCAGACCGGGGTGGTGGTCCCTCTGTTCAAGAAGGGGAACCGGAGGGTGTGCTCCAACTTATAGAGGGATCACACTTCTCAGCCTCCCTGGTAAGGTCTATTCCAGGGTACCTGGAGAGGAGAATCCAACCGATAGTCGAACCTCGGATTCAGGAGGAGCAGAGTGGTTTTCGTCCTGGTCGTGGAACACTGGACCAGCTCTATACTCTCCATCGGGTGCTCGAGGGTTCATGGGAGTTTGCCCAACCAGTTCCACATGTGCTTTGTGGATCTGGAGAAGGCTTTCGACCGTGTCCCACGGGGTGCCCCTTGGGGGGTGCTGCGGGAGTACGGGGTCCGGGGCCCTTTGCTCAGGGCTGTCCGGTCCCTGTATGACCGGAGCAGGAGCTGTGTTCGCATTGCCGGCAGTAAGTCAGACCTGTTCCCAGTGCGTGATGGGACTCCGCAGGGCTGCCCTTTGTCACCGGTTCTGTTCATTGTTTTTATGGACAGAATTTCTAGGCGCAGTCAAGGAGTCGGAGGGGGTTCCGGTTTGGGGAACAGGATCTCATCTCTGCAGTTTGCAGATGATGTTTTGTCCTGATGGCTTCCATCAAACCTGGACCTGCAACATGCACTGGGACGGTTTTCAGCCGAGTGTGAAGCAGCTGGGATGAGAATCAGCAACCTCCAAATCTGAGGCCATGGTTCTCAACTGGAAAAAGGTGGCTTACCTCTGGGTGGGGAGTCCTGCCCCAAGTGGAGGAGTTCAAGTGTCTCGGGGTCTTGTTCACGAGTGAGGGAAGGATGGAGCGTGAGATTGACAGTTGCGGATCGGTGCAGCGTCCGCAGTGATGCGGTCGCTGCATCGGACTGTTGTGGTAAAGAAGGAGCTGAGTCGAAAGGTCATGAGCTTTGGGTAGTGACCGAAAGGACAAGATCGCGGATACAAGCGGTCGAAATGAGTTTCCTGGGCTGGGCGCTTCCTTAGAGATAGGGTGAGGAGCTCAGGCACACAGGAGGGACTCGGAGTAGAGCCGCTGCTCCTTCACGTCGAGAAGAGCCAGCTGAGGTGGCTCGGACATCTGTTCCGGATGCCTCCTGGGGCGCCTCCCTAGGGAGGTGTTTTGGGCATGTCCCACAGGGAAGAGGCCCCGGGGAAGACCCAGGACACGCCTCGGGATCCTCCCGGAGGAGTTGGAGGAAGTGTCTGGGGATAAGGAAGTCTGGGAGTCCCTGCTTAGAATGCTGCCCCCGACCCGGCCCCGGATAAAGCAGAAGAAGATGGATGAAAATTTAAAAAATTACAAGATCTCTACAACGATATACACATACTGCCCCAAAAAAAATAGTTTCACAACTTCAACTATGCAAATCCAGTAGGGCCTCGCCTCCTACTGGATAACTGCTGCAGGTGATCTTTCAGCTGCAACACAGTATTTAAACCCGACTGATGCAGTGAGTGGCTTCTCATTTCTGAAACAACCATGTGGAAAGACAAATCCCGTGGTTATGGAAAAGATGTCAGTGTGTTTGAGAAGGATCAAATCATCGGCATCAAGCAGAGAAAACATCTGAGAAGCAGAAACGAATCTACAACAGATCTGAACCCAAGTGAGAGTGTTTGGGACGAGCACGAGAAGGTTTTGTGCATCTTTTAATATTGCAGCTAGCTAATTGAAACTATGCCACAGCGAATGTATGCTGTGATCAAAGCTAAAGACAGTCCCACCAAATATTAGAGGCTGTGTAACTTTTTTTGTAGACAGGCAGTGTACAATCAGTGCTACTTTTTAAATTTTTTCTACTCCATATGAACGGTTTTTCCATCAGCCTCGAAGAATTGGTTCTCCTGAGTGGCGGACCCGGCGAGTGAACGAGTGTTTGCTTCTGCACTCGCTTCGAAGATTTTTGAGACAAAAACGACAAGTCATTTATATTCGTCTCGGCTCTACTTGCCGAGGTCTAATTCCAGACCCTCACGGTTTTGTAAAGTAGTCTGTCAAAACGTGTTGTGACTGGCCTGTCAGGCAAATAGCACATAGCATAGCACATTGCATCAGGGCTTCATTTATATATTTTCATTGTTTACAAAGTTCACAAATCCAGTCACTGAAGGAGAAGCCGAGCCATTTGATTCCACTCATAAGACTTGGCATTTTTCCTTTAAAAGACTAAATATGCAGGTATCCCAAATCAAAAGAGGAATATGCAATAAACAACATAAATATATGGCTAAAAATCGAAATAGCTTTAATGTATTTTATCACGCACAAACCACTCGTCGTCTGTGAACTGGCCGCGCTCTCATATTGTATTCCTCCGTCCTGAATAATAAATCGAGCGCACTTCTCACACATGAAAGAAACATTGAATTTTTCATGCTGGGATTCTCAGGTGAGGTGTTTGTGGAGATAGTGCGAGTGTCAAAGCGCCTGTAATTTTAACTCTGCTTTGGTGGCGCTAACTTCAGAAAAATATCATCTTTTGCAGACAGCACTCCGGTTCGCACAGAGAGATGGGACTTTAATGTTTGGGTGTTTTTTTTTTTTATGGCATTCAGCGGCTCAAGGATTATCATTTATTTTACAAGAAGCGAAATGGCCAAACCAGACGCATGAATTACAGGGAAATATCAAGCCATTAGATTTGGGAGGAAAAAAATGAAAGAAATTCTTCAAAGTTTGCAAAGTTTTAATGACTCTCTGATCAAATTTGAAGGTTGTCGAGCAATTACAGCATCTAAATAAGGGATGGGAAAGCCTTTTGGCTCCGGTTGGCGTTTCGGGAAGTCTTGAGTGTGCCGCCATAGATACAGCCACACGTTGCGCTTTTGGAGAAGCTCATTCATTCACAATTCCATTCAAAACATTATCAAACACAAACTTTCCCAATTTGTTCTGGCATAAAACAGCCGGATACAATCGTGACGTTAAGGGGGTCAAGTAAATCCTTTCATACTGATGCTTTTTGATGCTACATTTACAGGTTGGACGACTCATTGAACTAAAACACAGTTAAGATAAATATATTTCAAATGTTGCTAAAAATTACACAAATGTATCCCAGAATGGCAAATGTTTTAGGTTTATACATTTACTTCCTGTTTGTAATTGATGACATCACACTAGGAAATTACCCAGCAACCACTGGGCCAAAACTAAATGACTTAGTTTGACATATAAAAAGATATGACTGTACTTTTATTTGTTGAATAATGTTTAGAGAGTCAAAAAAGTTGTGTAAATTATGCATAAACTTTGAGTGGAATCAGTGTCCCTGGTGTGATGTCACTTCCTGTCATTTTCTACAGTTTAAAAAAAAAAAACTTTTCTCCACAAATACCTACTCGATTGGTGTAAAACTATCATTTATATGTACAAAAGGTATGAATACACCAAATGAAGTCAAAATTAGAAAATCATAAAAACCTGTCTTACGCACTTTAATGTTCTCAGCTGCAGGTTTACGCCCTATAATATATTTCTCATTATTTATTCCTAATACATTACTTGCTTCTTCTCTTGTCAATACAGCCTTCTTGTCTTTGATGCCGGGTCGTTCTCTGGCCCGACTCTTTCAGCAGCCACAATCCAGACAATTATTTATTTTGTAAGGGCCCCATGAAGCGTTTGGCTGCCGCTCGCGATCATTTGTCGGCACACAGAGCTGTACAACACCAGTCCGTTGCACTGCACGGCTTGGGACAGGTCCAGGATGAAGTCGCAACAACACGGCTCATTTTGCACACGTGTTTTATGACAAGGACAGAAAGAACGACGCAACAAAAACAAGCAAAGGGCCGTTTAAACACACAAGGCACACTGCTCCTTCACCGCTACATAGCACAGCGCTAAACTGAAGTCTAAATATATGTGGACAATAAATCAGCATTAATGAGAATATTTTGTATGTATGGAACATTCAGTGTAATCCATTATTATTTTTAAACAATATTTTTTTTTAAATTGAGATGTCATTTTTGGAGCTTATTTGAGGAGCTAGCTTTTTTACAGCCTCAAATCCTGACAATAGTGTTTCAATGGGAATGTAACTTTGTAAAACTAACATTAATTTGAGAATAAATGCACACTAGTAGAATGCAGCACCTTTACATGAGTTTATGTGTGAGGTGAAAGTCAAGAAATATGGAGGGGAACTCGCTGGATCACCAGAGGAGAGATTGTTCTACTGTTGAGGTAATAATGCCGTTTAAGTATTTATAACCTTTATTTATACATAATTCATTAAAAGGTACGCAATAATTTAATTGAAAAGTCTATGTGTTTAGTTTGACAGGCTGGGAGCAAATGTGCTGCTTGTTTTTTTCCTGCCTCTGTGTTGACTCAGTGCCAGTGCAATTTAAGAATGTCCCGAGATCTCAATTGAATGAATACTTGATCTGATGTTCCGCAAACGTGTTAAATAATCAGACAAAGTACCAAGGAGAGCTTTATAAATAAACAAAATGCAGTGCTGTTCTCTTCTCACATCCAATGATTGCCATTCTACTGTCGAGTATAACTGACTCGTGAGTTCTGTGTCCTTCTGTAATGAACCTTAGAGCTGAACCTTAGAGCTGAACCTTAGAGCTGAACCTTAGAGCTGAACCTTAGAGCTGAACCTTAGAGCTGAACCTTAGAGCTGAACCTTAGAACCTCTGAACTCAGTTCATCTCTCAGCTCTAAGACTGTGGCTGTAGAATGCATATACAGGGCATCCGGAAACGATTTACTTTGTCCACATTTTCTTATGTTACATTCCAATATGGCTAAATGTCTACAAACAATACCCCATAATGACAATGGGAAAGAGGGTTGTTTGAATTCTTAGAAACAAAAAAAAGTAAAGTATTCATAGCGTTTGCCATGACACTCCAAATTGAGCTCACGTACATCGTTTTTCCACTGATCATGCTTGAGATGATTCTACAATTTATTTTGGGTCCACCTGTGGTAAATTTGGGTGCAGCGTTAGTCAGGTGGAAAGACTTTCCGGACATTTCACATCATTTTATGTGTATATATATTCTGTTTTTATTCCCATGACAAAGAGTCGCCTAATAATTATATATACTTATGTATGTGTATATATATGTATGTGTATATATATATATATGTATGTGTATGTGTATATATATAATATATATATATATATATATATATGTATGTGTATATATATGTATGTGTATATATATATATATATGTATGTGTATGTGTATATATATAATATATATATATATATATATATATATATATATATATATATATATATATATATATATATATATATAATTATATATATAATATAATATAATATATATAATATATATATATATATATATATATATATATATATATATATATATATATATATATCTTTATTATTTATTATATACATCCATACATATATATATACACACACATACATACATACATACATACATACATAAGTATATATAATTATTAGGCGACTCTTTGTCTTGGGAATAAAAACAGAAAACAGCAGGACTGCCACATGCGTTTGGATACAGCCGTCTGAGCTGTACTTTATTACTCTTTTGTGAGGGAAATTCATTCTCTGCATTTGACCCATCCTTCAGTGTTGGGGGCTAAACCTGTCAGGGCCCAGGGACCCATCTCCAGGTCTTTGAGCTAGTCTTGGTCAAGACTACCTTGACTGGAGGATTTTACCTTGGTTGATGGGGGAAACTGGGATACCCAGAGGAAACCCACCCAGATATGGCGAGAAACATGCAAACGCCACACAGAAAGGCCCGGTTTGGCCCGGGAGTGCCACTGTGCCAGCTTTTTTTTTATTAAGGTGTACTTAGTAAATCCCTCGTGAGTGTTTGGTAAATGAGCCGTTTGGTAATTGTCTGCGGTGTAAAAAGGTGTAATGTATTATTTCTTGTATCAATTTACTTTGGATTGCACAATCCAAAAGTAGAATACAAAAAGTCAACTCATATTTCTGTAGGCTCAGTTTCACAGACGCTGCACAGGAGTGGACAGCACTCGCCTGCTATCCCCCGCGTTCCAAAAGGAAGTGAGAGCTGAGACGACTCGGCTCCTTCAGGTCTGGCTCCCAGTCACTTACTATTGTCCATCTGCTCCTTTTTCTCTGGAACTGCTGCTGTAAAACGCATCATTCAGGACTTCGGATTAAAAAGCTCGACATGATCCTGGTGTTTTTATTCCGCTAATGTCTTTGTAAATCAACATGCGAACAGTAATAATTGACCAATGGGTGTTGGCAGGAACCGAAGTATCCCAACATTATATTATATTATATGGCCAAAGATATACAATCTATGGTTTCACATAACCCTTTGAAGTATTACAAGTATTCAGATATGTCCCCCTCCTGTAAAAGTGTAGCGGCCCTGAACTCTACGTCTGTGCTGGGCCTGGCTCTCGCCTCCGTCACCTCTGCTCTTGCTCCGTCTGTTGGGGGGAGACTTGGGAGGTTATTATGGGCTGGTTTTTCCCGGCAGCCATGTTTGACCCATGTGACCTGTGAGGACGGATCACATGACACTGAGCGGGGACCAGCTGACCACTGTCCAGCGCAGCAGCTCTGACCTCCACCTGGGCATCCACTCTCACCCCCTGCACGCCTCGCTCCAGCTGGGCCGTTGGACTAGAACACAACCGGGCCGCTGTCCACTGTCCAGGTCAGAGTAAAGTTAAAACGGAGAAGTAATTAGTCAAAGTCTGGGGCTGAAAAACAAAAAAGGTGTAAATGACATCCGGTTAATTACTTAACAACTTTGGTATCAATCTTACTTTTTGATCAATATGGTATCGTTAACTCTGAGGTGGGATGGATTATTGATATTAATAGCTCAGTGAGAGAGATTTTGACAGATTTGTAAACAATATTTGAGAGAAATGGGTCTTTTGGGTTTATAGAACAAGTTTCATATCTTTATTTTCAGCTAATTAAAAATGGGAGCAAAAACAAAAGTGTTGTGTTTCTGTTTCTGTTCTTTTTCAGTGTAGTTTAGTTCCTTCCTGGCTGCAGGGTTGTCCATTGTGTTTAATCCTGGAAAATAATACTTTTTTATACATTTTTGACACAGCTCACAGAGAGATGGCAGAAGAAATTAAGTTTATTTAAACAAGAGTGACTAAAACAATGAACAAACACTTTATTCAAAATGTACTTTTTTTTAACCATTGCTAGACTTGTTCTGAGAATTTCTGCCTCAAATCACTTTCATGACAGCTGCGCGCTTACATTAGAACGTCAGAGCAAGCTAGCTTGTGTTTACATCCCTATGGTAATTCCCTCTGCTGCCAGTAGATGGAGTGCCTTATGATGGAACGCCTGCCTGATAGAAAGTAATGTGCAGGTTTCATCATTTTAAAGACGAGATGAGATGCTATAGTAAAGCCACTCATGTTTAAAGGCCAATAACAGTACAAATATCACATAACGTGTTCAATAAAACCAGGGATTTGGTTATTGGTAAAGGGATTGCAGTAATAAAATTATAATAATTCTTAACAAAGCCAAACAATTAGAAACAACAACTATTTAAGCCTTTCATTACCACGTTTCTATGAATTCTATCCCAGTATTTTGCACTAATAAAAGTACAAAGACTAATCCGTTTATAAAAGGATTTCAAAAGGATTTATACGCCCTGTACAGCAATATTTTGTGGGCTAGGATGTAGAAAAGAATAATTCTTCACAGATGGAACTTTTTCTCATTAGAACTTTGAACTGAACATATTTTCCATTTTGAAGCCAGTGGAACAAACAAGTATTTAGTAGAAAAATGCCATGTTGATTTTAGGTATTAACCCCACCATACTTTCTTCTAATGCGGTTTATTTCTCAAACAACAGTCGATGCAGAGGAAGCCGGACTTTCATCTCCCGGGTTTTTGTAATGTTAAACTGCACTAATGGATTCACTTGATGAAATCCGCAGATAATAAAAATACGGACAATAGATGTTGAATTTTTTATGAGCGGAAAGATAAAGGAGGGCCCCGTCGACTCTAGATAGCACACGGCACAAACGTCTGAAGAAAAGAACGGGCTGCGCTCAATAATTGAGTGTTTATTGTCGTTTTAAAATGGATTTTCCTCATATTTCCCCGGGAACATTTTCTGTGGGGTTGTGATGTAGTAGATTGTTTTACATTGGGAAAGTGGTGGCGTTTGCATGCACTGACTTAGCTCCCTAAACGCGCCGCTATTATATTCGGCCATCATCTGATGACACTGCGCTTTCAAATCTAATGTTTTCTCTTAATGTCGTTTGTGCTGCAGCAGAAGAGAGAAAACCGGGCGCTGACATTCATCCTTAAGACCATGTTTAGCTAAACTCACACAGAGCAAGAACCAGTGTATTAGCTGTTCGTTAATGTGGCGAGAGGCTTATTTATTACATGCACTATCTATTTTTTCTGATTGATTATAACGCAAAAGCGCAATAAATGAATACTGAAAGTACTAAGGCCGGCCGCTGCATGTCTTTCTCTCATCCACAATTCACACTGCACTGTCCAGTCTAAAAACCATTAAAAAAAACGACTTTTTAAACATCGATACAACAAAATTGTCTCTAATTGTTCATGAGCAAAATCATCATTTCTGTGACATTAGCTGTGTTTTGGCGTGGTGTACAACATGGTTTCTAGGTAACAATTATGGAATTTCCTAGTGTGTAATCAGGAAGTAAAATTATATATATATATATATATATATATATATATATATATATATATATATATATATATATATATATATATATATATATATATATATATATATATCTAAACGCTAAAGTGGGATAAAATAGCAACATTTATCTTACCTATAACTATCTTTAATTGTGTTTTAGAAGAATGAGAAGTCCAATCTGTCATAGGCACTTCAAAACCACTTCGAAGGCCTATTTTTTCCAAAATGCCTGACGAAAACGAGCCCCATTTCAGACTGAAACTGTTCTTGACCCCTTTGGAGCACAAACAATTGACTGGAGTCTTTGTGAAGCTGACCCTCTGTAGTTGTGGTCTCTGATGTATGATTTAGTCTGATAAGTGTGAACAAGCTCTGCAAAAAAGGAATATCAGATTTGAAATTCCGCTTTGACTTTCTTTGGTAAACATAAAGAGCAGGATAGTTGGTATCTGGAGGGATGTCTGATTGACACTACAGTGGACATTTGTTGGGTCTTTGGCAATTCCTCTTTGAAAATTGGAGCTAGTTTGACTAAAAATGTGTTTTAGGGACTTACAAAAAAGTTTTTTTAAAAAGCCCATGCAGAATTCATAAAAAAATCCTATTACATTTTTGGAATAAAAAGTGGGTTACAACTTTGTTCTTATGTTTAACGTGTCCAGCTTGATAATGTCTTTCTTTTTGTCCACATCTGATCAAAGGAAACTAAGAACAATTCCGAGGGCCCAACGGTGCACCTCACTGTAACAGGATAATGCCAAACTGTGGTAACACAGTATATTTTGTTTGTATTGTTGTTGTCTTGTGTGTTTTTATGGAAATAAAAATTCAGGAAAAGCAATGATAATGTAGATAATTTCCATGTAGATAATCAGTAAAGTTACAAGTGCATTTTTTATAGCATGTCCAAATATTTTATGTTCCGTTTTGATTGTAAGTGGTATAACAGGATTGTGATTAACTACATCTATCTATTCCTTTTTTTTTTTTTTTTTTTTTCTCTCTCTCTCTTGGATTGGTCTCATTGGTTTTATGTCCCAGATACATATTTCTAAAAGGAATTTGATAATAACTATGGAGATCTTGTATAAAATGAAAAATTAAATACCCTACATCTGCTGCAAGAAACATCCTGGAGGTACCATTGACTGAAAAAAAAAAAATAGAAAGCGCAATTTCAAATCTTTCTGAAAATTAAGTTTGACCGTGCACATCGCTCCCTGGCTCCCAGCAGCCGGCTCCGAACCCCATTTAAAACGACGTAGAACATCAAAAATGAACAAACTTTGGTTATAAAAAGACTTCACTATTCCTCAAACAGGGGCAAACATAAGACGGTGGGGCTACAGTATATTGATCTCAAGTAGAACAAACTTTAAACCGAGATTTGTTCTGGTCAATCTATTAAAGGGCCTATGGCATGCCAAATTCCTGCAGTCTAATTTAGCTGGAGAACGGTCTCTATCCTTCTCAGATGAGCTGGCGAACAGGGCCGACTCACTAACACAGGGGTGTCAAACTCAAATCCACAGTGGGCCAAAATGTAAAACTTGAACAAAGTCGCGGGCCAGTATTGAACAAATGAAACTTTTAATATTGACCCAAACAAGATTTGCTTTAACATTGAATATGGAACAAGCAACACTTATTACTATACAATATATAATGGGATTTGTAGTAGTAACGATGAATGAATGCGCTGTATAATACCAGCGCGCCAAGCCCTAGTATTCATTTGGTATAGCCTCTCGGGCCAAATATAATTACACTGCGGGCCAAATTTGGCCCACGGGCCAGAGTTTGACACAAATGCACTAACACGACGGGGAAGTAACTAAGTAATACGTTATAGAATAATGAATGCAATCAAATTTGATGTGGTTATTGTTTCCCCATCTGTTACACGCTCAGCTCTTAAAGCTCTTTGCTGGACACCTCCACCTTCGACGTTGGACCCACGTGTTTTGACCCACAGGCCAAAATTTCATTGCCGGGCAGGTTGGGACGGGTTGGGACGGGTTGGGACGGGTTGGGACGGGTTGGGACGCTCCACCTGAATCATTGCGTTTCGCTGCGTCTAAATTCAGTTCCTCGTTTGGCTCATTCCTCTGTGAATATGTGACACACAAAATACAATGATAGAGGCGGAGCGCAGACGTACAAGAGCGAGGCGGAGAGTGGGAAAAGAGCGAGCGCGCGTGCATGGAGTTATGGCTGGCCTCATCACTCAAAAAAGACTTTCAGCATTAACAGCTTTGAGAATAAGATGTTTTATGTGTAAGTTTGACAACCAATGGTTTAGCCAATCAGAGCCTAGTTGAAGGACAGCCCTGCTGAAGTGTCAAGAACCAGCTGGGAGAACTGCCGAACAAAGACTGTAAAAACAAAATGATGTCATTTTGTTCTTACAGCTCCAGGTGCACGAACAAACTCGCTTCTTATGAAGTATGAATTGGCTTTAATGCAGGCGTGTGTGTGTGTGTGCGCGCGCGCGCGTGTGCGTGCGTGCGTGTGCACGTGTGCGTGTGTGCGTGTGTGTTTTAGGATCATCCACCCATGTGGCCTTGCTGCTGCCTGCCCTCATTTATGGATCACAAGTCCACTTTATAAGTGCTCGGCGCCTACTGGTTTAGGACCTGGTTTAGTCTGGGATTAGTCCGGGCACATCGGGGATGAAGGCGATGAAGGCGAGCTCGCCACGTTACACAAAAACAAATAAAAAAAGGTGAATGAAATAAAGAAACAATGCTCCGAGGCTGCATTTCATTTCATTTCATTCATTTTTATTTATTTATTCCTTTTATTTATTTTTGTTTTAAAATGTTGGGAACAAATTGAAAAAGAGAAAATCAAATAATGTTATTGCGCACTTCTTTAACTGCCAGTATGAGAGGCATGACTGCAAACATCTCCCACACAGGAGGTGCTTTTGAATGCCACAGTTCAAACACCACCACCATATATGGACTGGCCCCATCCCACTTCACATAAAAGGTCTATACTAGAATTGACCATTTTTTTATTATCAACAAAGATAGGTCAAAAATGCATAGGTAGAAATAGGCAAATGACAAGTGATCACATTCCTATTTACATCATTGTAGACCTGGAACATGCACAAATTACATTGAGACTTAAAACTATTTATAAAAACACCTTTCACAGATAAATATCACAAAGTGCTTTTCAGAGAGTAATAAAAAACAATAAAACGTACAATAGAGAATAAAGACATAGACCCATCGGTCAACCAAATGCTTGTCTAAATAAAAAAGTGTTTTTTGCGGCTTTTTTAAATAATCCAGAGTCGGCCATAAGTGTAATTACTGTCGCTTTGGCCAAAAAGAAACAAAGGCTTAATGATTTATAAATTAAAGTTGTCAGAAGCTAAACATGCTGAAAACAAGGATCCTCAAATGCTACAGGATATTAAAAAGATAAAAGGGGTGAGATTAATGACCTGGCCCTTACAAGAATTTTTTTTTTTTAAATGCTCTTCACCAAACAAAGACATTATGAAAGTGGTTTAAAAAGTCTCACAATTATTAGCTTGGAAGTTTAGAAAACAACAGGCGGAGAGAAAACATTTTAAAATACGAGATAGGCAGAATAATGTCATTTTAACCAAACAAGGCCAAATACAATCATTTGAATTCCTTCTAAAAAGAATTACCAAAATATCAGGAAACAAAGAAGAATTACAATCTTTCTAGATATACAATATACCTGCAATTTATGAAGAGAAAATAATAAATAATAATAACATAAAAAATTGGTGCAGAAATAACAGCTATTTAAATTCAAAGTGCTATTAAAAGACAAAAAAAAAAAAAAGAATGTTGTGGAAGTGGCGGGTTCACCTCAGAGTGGTTATTAAAAGACACACTTATTCCTTTGCTTTTATCAACTTTTAACGGGGCCCTTAAAAAAAGCTCAGATCCCTTCCTCTTGGAAGGAAGCCATCTTATCCTTAGTACCTAAAAAGGGGAAGGATCGACTTGATTGCGCCTCATATAGACTGATCTCAATTCTGAACAAATACTGCCAAATTTAATTCACAATGATCAGACAGGATTTATTAACAAACCACAAACGCAAAATAAAAGACGATCTTTACACATAATGAACCATTTACAAAAAACAACAAAACAAAGCAGTAATAAGTCTAAATGGAGCGGGAGCTTTTGATTCTGTCAGCAATTTAAATAAATAAGGCCTGCTGAGCATTAAAAAAAGAAAATGTTTCTTTTTAAAAAATATTGGGGCTCTTTACGATTGTCCAACATCAAGAATCAATTAATGGTCCCTTGACATACCGACTGACTTTGGGGTGAGGCAAGGTAGTGCTTGGTCCCCCCTGTTCACTTTGTGCTTGGAACCATTGGCCCAATATATTAGACAACTGGAAACAATTTATGGTGTCTCATTTGATGGGAGAGAACATAAAATTGCCTGCTACACAGATGATTTCCTGCTGTAATTGACCAAACCAGAAATGTTCATACCTAATGTGATGCACTTCCTTCATGATATTGGTCCAATGTCTTTGTTCTTTAGAAAAAAGTTACCCATTTATTTTTTTGGCCTGTACACTTTATTTGACAGGACAGTACAGCATGAAACAGGGATAAGACCGGGAAATAACATGCAACAAATTGTCACACGAAAAACCTACACATTTAAATGGAAAACGGAATCCCTTACATATTTAAGTCTACTCCTCCATAAAGAACTGTTAACAATCTTGGAAGAAAAACTATACCACTCTTTTCTCCACTACTGTATAAAGTGTAGGTAGTTAATGTTCATATTTATATTTGGAAGGGCAACATCTGAAGATTGTTAGGCAAAACATCTCTAACCTACTCAATCTCATTTTCTGAAAAGGGAGTACTCGATTCATTGACTAACAATTATAACTCTAAAAAGATGAATAAAAAAGGGTCTATAAACCAGATTGGGTGGTTTAATAAAAACAAATATCAAAGCAATTAATTACACACACACACACACACACACACACACACACGACCAAAAACTGGCTTTTACCACAATCTTGTTTCTAATTTGGAAAAAATAAATTTAAACCAGCACAATGACATGTAACCATAACGTTTTGCAACATTGTCAACATAAAAGATCATTTTGCTACAGTGGACTATTCCACTTCCACAGGGGTCCGGCCCTTGGAACCATTTGGTGAGATAATTGTCCTGTGTTTTTTAACATAGGAGGTGTTGACCCAAAGTGGGACATAAAACAGAGGGGTCCTTTGTTTGTTCTGCAACAGTGCATATCACTGTTTTGAATTATGAAAAAGGTATTGTCTTTTGGAACTTTCGTGGCCTACATAAGAAAGATCTTGAAAAGTGGGACTCTGAGCCCATACTCAAGTCTAGATTGAAATAATAAAAATGTATGTTTTTCCCAGATTTCTATTTCAGACTCTCCCGATTTCCATCCCCAACCAGCTGTTTGAGTGGAATAAAACAATCAATATTTCTATGGCAAAGTAAAAAACCTTGAGTCCGATTCAAAACTCTACAACTATCAAAAGAAAAAAGGAGGCTGTGGTTTACCTTGTCTGAGAAATTATTTTATTTCGGCTCAAATCAAAATGAATTATTATGAATGACACACACACACACACACACACACACACATATACATATGAGCTTGTTGTCTAAATAAAGTAAAAAGTCTTTGGCCTTGTGGGAAAGCAGAACATTGTGGTTAGGCAAACAAACAGCTTTATTTTGAAACTGCCATTTTCTAAATGGTCTTGTAACCTAAAAAGAGTTAGCTTCACAGAATGAAAATTCGCAAAAACAAAAAAGGCAAGGGAAGTTGGTTCTGGTTCAAGTTAAAGCCAGGATACCAAACATTTGCAACTGCTTTGTTGTTTCAGAAAGCTGTTCCAAAGTTTTGCACGTACCCAAACAAATTGATGCAAGGGAGGAATAGCGACGCGCCAAAGAGTCTGTGTGAGCGTGGAACTTAGAGCCACGGGTAACCTAAATCCTCTTTTATAAAACATGAAGTTCCAAAGGAAAGGAACAAGCCTGTTTAAAGTCCAATAACAATACAAATACTGCATAATGCGTCCTTTCGGCAGTTCAGTGGGTTTTTGATTGGTATTTCCCTTGTGCACAACTTCCTCTCTTCGCCCTCCAACTTCAGATCAATCCACTTTTCATTACTTCAAGCACATATCCAGCATATTGCCACACTGTTTGCTCCCTCTTCTGCACATAATATCCTGAACGTCGGCCATGTTTGCAGCTCCGCCTAGAGATGAAATATATGGGTTTATATTTGGAGTCTTCAGTATCAGTTCATTTTTAAAAATTCAAAATACTCTTTGTGAATAGATTTGCGGGGTATCTGTAAAAGATAGAACGATGAGGATTTGGTTCATCTGACTGATGAGAGACAGTTTTAACCATTATGTTAATTATTTTCAAGGAGACACCTTTTTCTTTTTTGTTTATAGTATTTTCAATATGAACATTCCACTGGGTTTTTGAATACCTTCGACATATTCACCAGAGATTGGAATATAGGTGGGACGAGGACAAACTGTGGCTGTCAAATGGCCCATCACTATCATGTGTTTTGGGACTGCACCATTATTCTTAATTACTGGCCTGAGATCGATGAGGAAATGCAGACTTCCAACACCAACATTCCGTTGAAGGACGGACACCCGGGGAATGTACTTTTGGCTGCAGCAGAAAAAGCAGTAACAAAGAAATGGATGACTGTGACGGAGTCGACTGTCAAGGACTGGCTTGAAATATAGATAGTCTCTCATTTTGAAAACGTTCTAACGTCACAATGTTAGCAGGATTCTTTTCAACCAGCTTTTAGTACCACAGTCTAAAGAGCCAGCTCGTGGAAACGTTTCTAACATTACATCACAAAAAAAAGGTACAATTTGCGAAGTTCACTTGAGTAAAACAGGGGACAAACCCAGCCTCTTAAAATATATATAAAAATGTTAATCAAAACCCTACTAAAAAAGGGATCCCTCTATAGACTAGAGCAGATGACCAAATTCCCGGGACTGCTCTTCCCAGCCTTGTTCCCTTCCTTTAGTCTTCCTGTTTTTTACTCAACTCACGCGTGGTACTCTGCACTGGGGCCCGTCCCACGTTTCCCCCACACCCTCCCACGTTTCCTCCACACCTCCCCACTTCAGGCCCGTCTTCACCCGCTGCGTCGCTCCGGCCAGTGCACACTGCCACTGTGGAGAGAGTAACTTCTTACCCGTCCCACACGTGCAGTCTCCTCCACGCCCAGTCGTCTCGCAACCGCTCCCGTGTTTTCCGGTGTGTGGCCTCCCCCTTATCTGCCGCCTATTGCCGCTTTTATGCCAGCGTCTCAGCGACGACCTCCAATCGTAGTCAGGGGTGTGGTTCATGGCTCTTCTCCCCCACTCCCCCCTCAGTCCCATGACATTTGCACAGTCTCACATAAACCACACAACTCAAAAACAAAAATAAAGTCCACACAAAACCTGAAATGCATGCAGCTGTGCAAAGTCATAGATTAACAATTAAAATGCCATTGACTCTAACTTTTGCACTAAATTTGAAAATGGACTAGCTTACTGGACATTTAAAACAAACGGGATGGTTACAAAAAGGGGATATAGTCCGCACAGACTTAACTACTCTTTTTGTAATTTTGCTCTGTTTCTTGTTCTACATGTTTTTTTTTTTTATTAATTTTGCACTATATAAAAATAAATTCAAAAAAGCAATAGGGATGAAAAATGCCAAACAATGTTTTAAATTGATGCTCTGTTCCATCTGCGTTTTATTTCTCTCTCGTCATTATGTTTGTTGTTTTTGTTGTTATTTATATATCCAGAAAAAAAAAAAAAAAAAAAAGGGGACAATTACTAAAAAAAAAAGGGGCAATTACTTTGACTATGAAGGGAAACGTTATCTAGAAAGAGTAATAAAAACAGACTCTCCTTTAGTTGGTAGACACAGTGCAGTCAACAACCAAGGACCGATTTTTAATACTATTTAGACAGAAGCAACAAAGCTGTGTGGTTTTGTCCATTCACCTGCCCCTTGAGAAGCACAGTAAAAGGGAGGAAAGCTTGGAGAAAATGTGGCTCCAGACTCGAAAAACAAATGCAGCATGTTGATCCTTATGACCTGAAGGAGATCGGGAGTGCCACATGGTCCTTTCCAACACACATCTCATCTTCGACTGAATGAATTCTACAAACAATACCCCATAATGACAACTTGAAACAAAAAAGAGGGTTGTTTGAATTATTTGCAAATGTATCCAAAAGAAAAAAATAGTCACAATTTTTTCATGACTCTCCAAACTGAGCTCTGGTACATCGTTTTTCCACTGCTCAGCCTTCTACAACTTGATTGGAGTCTAAAATGGTCAATTCAGTTAATTGGACATGATGATTTGGAAAAGCACACACACTTGTCTATAAAAAAAAATAAAAAAAAGTCCCACAGTTAAAAATGATGTCCGAGCACAAAATTATTTTCTGTAGACCTCTGAAGCAGAAGTGTATCAAGGCACAGATCTGAGGAAGGGAAAAGCATTGATGGTTCATCTGAGCACAGTGGCCTCCATCATCCATAAATGGAAAACATTTGGAACCACTGAGACTCCCCAAGAGCTGGCCAAACTGAGCAATCGGGGGAGAGAAGGGCCTTATTCAGGGAGGTGACCAAGAACCTGATGGTCACTCTGACAGATCTCCTGTGTGTCTCTGTGGAAAGAGAACCTTCCATAAGAACAACCATCTCTGCAGCACTCCACCAATCAGGCCTGTGTGGTAGATTGGTCAGACGGAAGCCCCTCCTCAGTAAAAGGACTCTCAGATCCTGAGAACAAAATCCTCTGGTCTAATGAAACAAATATTGAACACTTTGGCTTAAATAGAAAGCGTTGTGTCTGGAGGAAACCAGGTAGCGCTCCTCCCCTGGCCAGTACCATTCCTGCAGTGAAGCATGGTGGTGTCAGCATCAGGCTGTGGGGATGTTTTTCAGCTGCAGGAACTCTGAGACTAGTCAGGATCAGCAGAAGGATTAATGCAGCAGTGTACAGAAACATGATGAAAACCTGCTCCAGAGGCTTTGAACCTCAGACTGGGGCCAAGGTTCATCTTCAACAAGACAATGTTATCCTGGCTCAAAGGAAATTGTAATACAACACGGCTGTGCTAGGGTAGGGGGATGTAACAGAAACCAGGAGGGAAAACGGTAAAATAAAAGTTGTAATGTTTAATGAACTGGGTTGTGAAAGGTAAATGAACAGAAACACATACAGTTTTAGAGTTACAGAGTTAAACAGAGTTAAATTTCCCTAAAATGCACAAGTCACACAGGCCTAACAGAAAAAAGGCCCACAAACGATGTGAATCAATGTGACAACTTAAAAGGAGACACATAACACAAATAAGCCACTAGTCTCAGACAGGCACCGCATCCACAGCCCTGGCAACGAAACACAAACGAATGACAAACTGGCCACAAAAGCCAGCAGCCCTCAACAGCTGCAGCAGGTGTCCTTAAATACTGGGAGGGGCTGCAGTTGGAGGCCCTCAATTGGCCCATCCCCCAGAGGAAACAGGAAGGCCAAACAGGAACCCAGCGTGTCCCCCATTGCAGCCATCTTGGAAAGGGAACAGTGCCACAGACAACAAGGAGACCAGGGGTCATATCAAGTGGCTACAGGAATGACCTTGAGTGGCCCAGCCAAAGCCCAGACTTGAACCCAATTGAACGTCTCTAAAGAGATCTGAAAATGGCTGCGAGCCAACGCTCATCAACCGGAGTTATTGGGACTGGGAGGTTCTGCAAAGAAATATGGGAGAAACTGCCCGTAAATAGGTGTGTGAGCTTGTAGCATTAAACTCAAAAAGTGTTGAGGCTCTAATTAGTGCCAAAGCTGCTTCAACAAAGTAATGAGCAAAGGCTGTGAATACTTATGTACAGGTGCTTTTGTTTTATTTTTTATTTTTAATACATTTGCAAATAATTCATACAACCTTCTTTTTGAGGCAAATAATGAATTGGATAATTTTGGAAAAAGGCTGTAACATAACAATAAAATGTGGAAAAGGTGAATACTTTCCAGATGCACTGTATATTCCAAAATGAATGTAGCTTTGTGCTTGCTGTCCCTGTCACTGTTGCCTCGGGTGACAGAAATTTTTCACACCTCAAACTGATCAAAACATACCTCAGGACAACAATGTGCCAAGAGGAACTGTCTACTCTGTCCAGAGATCATCTGTGGATATTCAATTCATTATGTACAGTCCAAAATCACAGCCGCAGTCGCCTCGCATGGCATTACAGCATTTCTGATTCAACCAACAAAATTAGAAAAATCAGTTAGTCATTGGTCAGTAAATGGTAATACATGGTGTCAGTTATACCAAAGATTGCTAAGGTTAAAGCACGAAGGCTGCAACAGTAATCGGAATCATTAATATAATCATTCACTATATTGATAATCGTTATCTGGACAATATACAAGTTTTATAAACAGACAGCAACATTTTAAATCCCAATTGCAATCATCAATTTGTGATTCGTATCGTTAATATACTATACTTGTAAATATGTTCTAGCACATTTTCACCATTGTTTGGTTTAAAATGCATTTTTACAAATACAATAGAAATAATGCTTTGACTAGTCCATTCATTGGCAAAATAATCGCTGCCGACCAAAATAATAATGTAGCAGGGCAGCTCTACAAAGCACCCAAGGCCATATTTTTGCATCTTGACCTCAACCATACCCCATTTACCCAAAATTAATAGTGGATGAATACAGTACAATACGAGCAATCACAATGAGTTCACGTCCGACTTCGGCAGCCCTGTGGCAGGCTAAAAAGACAACAAGGCGAACGGAGCAATGCCAAGCGCTACAAACGCTCAAATTACGAGATATGAGGTCGCAATCAAAATGTTTCCCTGATTGTGGTCGCGGGCAGACAACGGGAGGATTGGGGAGAAGTTGTGAGGTTAGGGTTGGTTTTATCGCTCAAATTCCCTTCAGTGTTAGTGGAATAAATGATCACAACACCGAGCACGGCGTCAAATCAGCCTCTGCCGGACTCTGCAATCAGCAGTCGCGCTATGATTGACCGACAATTAAAACATACTACGCAATTTTCCGTCTAAACTGGCAGGCTATGCGTTTTTTGTTTTTTTTTTTGTCCGATTAAGACATGTCTTGTTCTCGCACAGTTCCACAAGTCACATGTTTTAGCCCATTGTAGGTTTTGATTGCAATAATTATTGCTGTGGCCTCTGGAGATCAGGAGTAATGTGAAGCTGCGGTTCACACTGGAGTAATAGGGGGCTCATTTATCTGCCCACTTAAGGTTTTCTCTATTTTTTCTGTGGCGCAGTTCCAGAGACAAAGTGTAGGAGCCATACTGTATTATAGCAAGCGAAATGAACAGAAATATCACTGAAACTGCAAGTAACTTCCAAAACAAACTGCGATCTCGCCATGCTACTGCGATTATACGTACACACGCCAAAGACATATGAGATCGAGAAGAAACGGTTTTAAAGTCGGGTTTGCCATTTGATTCAAAAGCCTAAACGAAAACAACATATCGATCGAGATTATGATGCGGTTTAGGAAGTCCAATCCCTATTTTTTGCCTTTGAAAGCCTTTGCGACTAAATTCCAACGTACTTTTCGACAGCAGCATTTGTATACTTTTGCACCACACTAGATGCGAGGCGAATATGGAAAGGCTGAGAGCACGCTGATTAAAGCGCGTCGGTCAGCCTTGCATCTCTCGGTAATTCTGGTCCACAGTTTCTCATATCGGCACCGCGTTTCTGCAAATACACCAAGAGCCCTTGAGCCTAGCAAGGGTTATTATGTGAGTCTCTGTGTTTGATGTCAGACAGGTAATATGAGATACGAAGATCATTCATTCAGCCGCAGATACGGAAAAGATCAGATGGGATTAGAACAAGGCTCTCGCAAAAAATGCAAGCAATATGGAGGAGCTCAGCAGGGGAGTGGGCTTCAGCGTACCAGAGATGCGTTTTCAAATGTCTCCTGCTCTTCTTTGTAACATGAGATGAAAGGATATTTCTCCGATTCCAGGCCAGTGTGGTCCAGCATGTAACAAATTAAAAAATAGACACTTGGGGAGGAAAAAAAACTGAGCTGTCTCATTTAAGAAGGCCTTACAGAATGTGGGTGGGCGATATACGGCAAAAATAGGTATATTGATATGTATATTTTTTGACAAACCAACCAAAATGTGTCTTTTTGAATATAAAATGTGAGGTTTGAAGGAGACATGTGGCAGTATGGACTTGCAGATGGTGCCAGCCTTAAAATATTCCCCAAAAATAAAAATCGATCTCATTAAAATTGATTTGAATTGTAAATCCTTTAGTCTGGTGGGTGTTTGAGAGTTGAGAGGAAATGATCCGCATTTAAGCCATCCTTCAAACAGTGTCTCCTGTACGAGAGCTGTTGCTGTGCACCACCTTAAACCACTACACCACCGACGAGCATGCAACCGCTCTCTCCTATTTTTATTTGTCAAATAAAACAAAAAGTTGTGTGATATTAGATGAGTTATGGCCCAGAAAGTAAAATATAGAAAGCTAAAAAAAATAAAAAAAAATTGCTATTCAGGGAAAGCATTTTAGTTCAATGAGTGGTCCGACCTGTCATAGGCACTTTAATATATTGTAATTACTGGGCCGATCCACATGAGACAAAAACTGGCACAGAGTCGTCGTTGTCAGTATAAATAAATCATATTTTGTGTGTCACAAAGTATTGCAATGCGGGAGAGGACTTTGTGGGTGCCCAGAGTCTGAGCTGCTGATTGGCCGTCACCACTCCCTCCGTGCCTGCGCAGGCCTCGTTGGTTCCAAATGTATTGGAAACTTGTGAGAAATCTGCCACGACGGGGGAACTCGGATGCCAAATCCAAATACGGGAAACATCTTATTGCTGTCGTAGTCCTGGATGACGGCCCAGATACTCGTTGCAGCTTTCTTGGTTCATGTAGTTCAGAGATTGAGGCGCCCGCGGGTCTCCGTTTGAGCCTGTGAAGTCAATTGCGATGGTGAAGTTACACTGACACCCGCCCACGATAAAATCCAGGAATTTGAACTCTTTCAGGTGGAGAAAGAGTTCACACATATAACTCCGGGGTTTTTATAGTCTGTCTTCTGCGTTTTGGGATTGATGTATTCAAATTCAACAGGTGAAATATAAGTTTCTTGCATCAGTTCAGCCAGTGTTTTAAAGCTTTCGATGAGAGGATTAGAGCCACTGATGTGACGGTTGTAACGATCCCCCTAATGGTCTTCTCTGGGTCTCCTGTCCTGTGAGCCAGCTGCCATCCTGTCTGTGTTGGCTTTAAAAACTCCAGGAAAGGGTCCGACCACCGTAAATACTTTTTGGGCCAAATGTCGTGCCGACACTACGAAGTTTACAATTCTTGTATCAGTTTTCACCACTGCACAACTTGTGATGGTGCCGTGACCTGCTGGCCTCTGATCTTGTGGTAACAGAGGTCGCGTTATCTGTTCACTGGAAATAATTTAACCCAGCGTGAGTTCCAGTTCACCCTGAAAATCGGCGTTGCTGAGGTTGGAGGTGTCGTGGTCGATATCATGGACGCAAAACAGTTCAGTTTGGGCCCGACGAGCACACAACCGTGTTGTGTTTGTTGGCCCAAGGAGCTTACAGTGTCATATATTACGACATTGTTTAAATTATATTTTAAGATCGTGCCAAAAATGTATAGAATAAATTAGATACTTGCCATTATAGCTGTAATGAAAGCACTGAAACAAGAAGATAAATGTGGAGATAGAGTTTTTGAAAACTGAACGCACCACCGTATGGTTGCGGAAATGTACTTCGAACTGATAAACACACATTTCTGTCTCTGGTGGGGACACTCTCAAAATGCCCTCCTTTTAATACACTACACATGACCAAAAAAAAGGGCAGAAATGATGCAGGGAGAGTTATCCAACAACTGTTTCAACTTATTACAAGGGTGACAATGAAAATGAAACAAAATGATCATACAATGTTAATATATAGTGATCTATGATGATGTGACAATATGTGATATATAACATTGTGATGGTAATAATAATAATAATATAATGTAGTATTCTGAGGGTTTAGCTTAACTAATGGTGGCTAAACCAAATTAAAACATGATATGAATAGGAAACCTGGGAGTTGGCCCACGACCAGCTACGTGTAAAGCACGTAGGTTCGACGTTAAACGGAGGCGGGATTGTTGTTTGGTTGGACAGTTAAGGTAGCATAAGTTAGGCAAGAGTACCATTTCACCAGTTCATTGTTAGAACACTGTTCAGTTCACTCACAAGATCTAGAAATCAGATGATCAGACTCTTATGCTCTGAGAGAGACCAGGCAAGACCAGGCAAGACCAGGCAAGACCAGGCAAGACCAGGCAAGACCAGGCAAGACCAGGCAAGGCAAGGCAAGGCAAGGCAAAGCGGCGATAGTGCACGTTCCATCTCCATGGCCCTGATCTACGAAACATCACTGACACTTCAAAATGGACAGCTGGATGACTGTTAGAGGGCCCAGGTTACGCCACACACACACACACACACACACACCGGACAAGTGCGGCGATAGCTTGGACAGACAGACACCGGACGGTAACACACAGTTCAAATCACGCTACAAATAATACTGAAGCTTGCACATGAAGTCCGAATTTTGTGTGAGAGAGAATGTTGCATAAACAACATTTTCCCTTTCATGTTTTATGTTCCTAATGAAGACATCCACCCGACACACAATACGGGAAACAAAGCTGCGACTAAAATATATCAAAGCTCTGCAGGGGAAAGGGCTCCACGTGCACTCGCTTTTCAAATGTTTCCTTCTCTTCTCTGTGACATGAAATCCAATGAAGTCCCTCCAGCGGCCGATTGTTCCAACATGAAACAAATTAAAAACGGGAAACCGGGGGAAACAGAGCCGCCTCATTACAGACGGAGTGCGATGGACCTGGAGCTACAGAAATATGGTGTACTGGCCTCAGAAGGTCCATTTAAGTCACGGCTAAAGAATGAGAAACAAAGCTGTATTATTATGGGCCTGTGGAGAAGGATGAATTGAAAAACAGGTACAGTTAATAATTCTTGAGTTTTCATGTCAAAATGTCCTGTTTTATAGCGGGAATATAATATGATTTTGAGTGTACATCTAATCAGAACGTGGAAATATTAAAGTTCCTATGTCGACCCAGGACACATTCTGTATTATTTGTGTTTTAAGCCTTTAAATCTGCTCTCGAGTACCTTTTTACATTGGCATCTCATGTTTAAAAGGTTAGACATGACAAGTGAAAACAGCTTAAATGCAGGAGGTGCATTTCACTCTAGATTCAAATTAAGTCCAGCCCAGAATGTTGCATCTTCTCTCAAACTTATATTTGAACTATCGACAGTGTGTAGCCGATAGATTTGACTTGAGACCCAGAGTTATGTTTCATCAGCGTACCCACAATGCACCAGGTCGAACCAATCAGTGTGCTATGAATCCATTCACCAGAGAGAAGTGTGTGTGTGTGTGTGTGTGTGTGTGTGTGTGTGTGTGGATGTAGGGGTTTGTCACATTGTGGGGGCAATCTGTAGACACTCGACATGAGGACCCGCTTTCCTTATTAGTGGGACAATATCATCAAAAGCGTTCTACATTGATGACAGTTCTGTACTGAATCTTTGTAGCTTAAGGTCTGAGCTTTCCCGAAATGCTAAGGAACAGATCCCCCTAAAAATGGCATCGTTCCCAATTGTATTCAATTAGTTAAATTGTATAATTTGCAGTGTCATTTTTCAAGCCCAAACTCAAGCTCACTTTGGGAAGCCCGGGTTCGTGTAGACCTACTTGTAAAGATGGTGAAGCTTAGGATCCTTTTTCAGGACCAGGTCAATATAATGTCCCCGAGAAGCACGTGAACCCACTGTGCTTTTGTTGTGTGTCATGTTGTGTGTTGAGAGTGTGTGTTTTGTGCTGTGTGTTGTGAGTGTGTGCCGTGTGCTGTGAGTGTGTGTTGTGAGTGTGTGTTGTGTGCCGTGTGCTGTGAGTGTGTGATGTGTGTTGTGTGCAGTGTTCTGTGAGTGTGTATTGTGTGCTGTGAGTGTGTGCTGTGAGTATGTGTTGTGTGCCATGTGCTGTGAGTGTGTGTTGTGAGTGTGTTGTGAGTGTGTGTTGTGAGTGTGGGTTGTGTGTTGTGTGCTGTGAGTGTGTGTGTGAGTGTGTGTTGTGTGCCGTGTGTGCTTGAGTGTGTGTGTGTGTGTGTGTGTGTGTGCTGTGAGTGTGTGTGTGTTGTGTGCCGTGTGTGTGAGTGTGTGTTGTGTGCCGTGTGTGTGAGTGTGTGTTGTGTGCCGTGTGTGTGTGTGAGTGTGTGTTTGTGTGCCGTGAGTGTGTGCCGTGAGTGTGTGCTGTGTGTGCCGTGAGTGTGTGCTGTGTGTGCCGTGAGTGTGTGCTGTGTGAGTGTGTGCGTGTGCCGTGAGTGTGTGCCGTGAGTGTGTGTGTGTGCCGTGAGTGGTGTGCTGTGTGCCGTGAGTGTGTGCTGAGTGTGTGTGTGAGTGTGTGTGCTGTGTGCCGTGAGTGTGTGCTGTTGTGAGTGTGTGCTGTTGTGTGTGTGTGTGTGTGTGTGCCGTGAGTGTGTGTCGTGTGCCGTGAGTGTGTGTCGTGTGCCGTGAGTGTGTGTCGTGTGTGCCTGAGTGTGTGTGTGCCGTGAGTGTGTGTTGTGTGCCCGTGAGTGGTGTGTTGCCGTGTGTTGTGTGCCGTGAGTGTGTTGTGTGCCGTGAGTGTGTTGCCGTGTGCCGTGAGTGTGTGTGCCGTGTGTGTTTTGCCGTGAGTGTGTTGTGTTGTGTGTGCCGTGAGTGTGTGTCGTGTGCCGTGAGTGTGTGTCGTGTGCCGTGAGTGTGTGCCTGGTGTGCCGTGAGTGTGTGTTGTGTGCCGTGAGTGTGGTGTTGTGTGCCGTGAGTGTGTGTCGTTGTGTGTTGTGTGTTGTGTGCCGTGAGTGTGTGTTGTGTGCCGTGAGTGTGTGCCGTGTGCTGTCAGTGTGTGTGTGTTGTGTGCGTTGTGCGTGTGCCGTGTGCTGTGAGTGTGTGTTGTGTGCCGTGAGTGTGTGTTGTGTGTTGTGTGCGTGTGTGCCGTTTGTGAGTGTGTGTGTTGTGTTTGTGTGTGTGTGCCTTGTGTGCCGTGAGTGTGTGTGTGTGTGCCGTGAGTGTGTGTTGTGTGCCGTGCCGTGTGTTGTGTGCGTGAGTGTGTTTGTGTGCCGTGAGTGTGTGCCGTGTGCTGTCAGTGTGTGTTGTGTGCCGTGTGCGTGTGCCGTGTGCTGTGAGTGTGTGTTGTGTGCCGTGAGTGTGTGTTGTGTGTTGTGTGCGTGTGTGCCGTGTTGTGAGTGTGTGTTGTGTGTTGTGTGCCGTGAGTGTGTGTTGTGTGCTGTGTGCGTGTGTTGTGTGTTGTGAGTGTGTGTTGTGAAGGGCGCGCTGCAGACTGATGGCTGCTCTTATTGAATAAGGAGGAGGAGGTTTTATTGCCGTCTTAATGGGAGGCCTCATCTGTTGTGATGTATCGCTGTGAGCGCGCTCAGTCCGCCCCGTCTGCTGCAGTGACAGGGGTGTCCTTCACTCAGACCTGAGGCCACTGCACTCTTTGTCCCCTCTCATATACAGGCAAGCTTGTTTTGGTCACATGACAGGAAGGGGGCTCACTGGTAGAATGGACGAGATGGTAAAGGTAAGAAAAGTTTATTTATTTATTTAGATTTAGATACATGTATAAAAGGACACAGATGAGAACGCTGCAGTTTATGTTATAGTTTTACAAGAGGTGAGTAATCAGTGTCTGTTCTGCTGCAGTTCCCGTGTTTGCACCGTGTGTGCGTCACTCCGTTTGCTCTGCGTTGGCAGTTGCAGTAATGGCAATGTTTCATGGTTGTGAAATCACATACTACACGCATGAAGGGCGGCGGCTTAAAAATCGCTCACGAGGATCCAAAATTGGCTCACACCTCCTCGAGTCAAGGAGAAGCAACTCTGAGTCGGGCAAATGATCCTGCAGTGGGTTCTGGACCAAAGTACTGCTGTTGTACGTTGAGACTGTCTAAATACTGTAAATGTGGTGACTGAAGGCTTAGATAAAAGATTTCAATTAAACACTTGAATAAATCAGAAATAGTATTTTTTGGGGACATTTTTATTTAACAAATGTTGCTGTGTTTTTTATATATGTATAATCATAATATGACTTTTGCAATTATTTTTATAAATGACTAGTTTAGGTCGAATCTGATTTTTTCCACCTGGATAAAAAATAAATAAATAAATAAATAAAATCATGGACAGTGTGAACAGCAAAAAAAACAAATCTTAATAACTCACTTTCTTATTTTTTAAAGAATTTTTGGCCCGCAGGCTTCATTAGACAGACAGGAGTGAGGAATGGAGGACATGTAGTAAGTTGTCGGAGTCGGGGTTCAAACTCTCGACCACCGGGCAGCCCCGAATCTTAATTATTCCCCCCCCCCCCCCCCCCTCGTCTCCCTTCAATATTAAACTAAATCTGATTCAGATCTGATCTTTTTGCAAAGTGACTGCCAGTCCTGACACACCAGATCACATTATCTGACTACTGCTCTGGATTAAAATAAAAAAAAAAAAAAAAAAAAAAAATAGTGCCAAGTTCTTTTTTTTTATGGAAAAATTATTAAAAACAGATAAACCTTTCAAACACCTGTCAGAAAACAGCAGTGAAGCTAGAAAGTGCAACAAAAATAATAAAACAAAGTGAAATGGTTTTGTAAGTGTGACTATTAAAGACAAAAGATAAAGATGACTGTAGTCTGTCCCATAATGTGATAACTGGTTTTGTGCCGTTTCTTCTCCACAGGGCTGTTCCGCTCGTGTATGAAAACCGATTTGAGTCATGTTTTATCTGCAAAGTGAACCTGAACTTTAAGCCTAAAGATGGGTTTGTTAGAAGTAGCACACAGTTGCCTGCTCTCCTTACTCTTCTTCCACATAATTATGACAGTGCCGACACCATAGCCCCTTTTTCTCTCGATAAATGTGTACCATCCGTCTTGAAAATACCTCAGAGTCTTTGTTCACATGGCATTTGTTCACGGAATAGTCCAGCCAAGGGCGCTAAGACTGCATTTGCTTGACTCACTGAAAACTGAAGTGGTTTAATAATGGCAGCCGTCTTCAAAAAAAGGCTATATTTTCGCTGTGGAGACAGTTTGAGCGCTGAGATGATCCGAACGTGGATAAGTGAAGGTGCGTATGGCAGCAGATAAGTGGTTCTCTGGACCTTCTTCACATAATTATGATGGACTAGCCCCTCTCTCGATAAATGTGTACATGCAAGACTTTGCAGGAAACAAAACTGCATTTGCTTGCTCCAAAACTGGTAATAATGATTTCAAAAAAAGAATTTTCGCTGTGAGACAGTGAGCGCTGAGATGATTGTAAGTGAAGGTGCTATGGCAGCAGATAAGTGGTTCTCTGGATGGACTAACATGCAAGACAGGAAACAAAACATGGCTCCAGGTAAGATTTGAAATGATTTTGTCTGTTGATAAACATGATTAGAAGAACAATTATGCAGTTTTTGTGTTCGGTAATAAACTATAACCCGGGGTTAGTTTGCTAATTGTGGAGTGCCTTTCTGTTCTCAACTGCAGTGCCGATTCTCTCCTGCTGAAGCTTCCTCTTCACACTGGTATTTCACCAGAGCAAGCAACCGGTTTGGTGTGATTCTAAGTTCTGATGAACACGTTTTAAAGCAATCGCAATACAGCAGAGGTGGGTAAAGTAGCCAAAAGGTTTTCTACAAGTACTACTAAACTATAAATACTTGAGTGACAAGTAATTTGGGAGGTAAAATGTATTTGAAGTATGTTTTTTGTAATCGGACAAACATTTGATAAAGCACGGATTCTGCTGTTTTACAAGAAAAAAAACAATTACAAAAACAAATTGGAACCAAACAGAATACTAACTAAGCTAATGATGGAGAAACATGAAAGTTGAAGTACGCATTACAATCTGGTTCCGAGCTCTCACAAACCCTTTTCACATCCATTTATTTTAAGTATAAGTGGGGTGGTCCGCCCAAGCGCAGCCAATCAGTGCGGTGCTTTTGGCTCTTACTTCCAGATTGATTGACAGAATTCAAATGGTTTAATATTAACCGCAGACGACTCAAATGTTGTGCCGAGTGCTGCAAGACCCTCTTCGGTAGAAAACACAAAATGTACTCAATCACAACAAAGAGTCACGTATCCCAGCATCAACAAAGAATGAAACGTTGTAACACACAAAAGGACAAATTGCCCGTAATACAACTTTAAAAAGGACTCAATAGTTTTCTTTCTGACCTCAGCCAACCACACTTTCCCAAAGTTGCTCTGCTTCAGTCCAGGGCGATCTCAGAGGGACGTGGACGTGTTGGCATTCGCCCGCTCGCTCGGATCTCTTGTTTCTGTCACATAGAGCTGTGCAGCCAGCGGACACTGACATGTGGCGGGCCGAGTCAGTCAAGTGGACACGGAGACGACAGTTGAGCCCGGGGTCGTACACCTCTGACTTTCTGCTCCGTTGGGCCCCGAACGCACCACGGGTCTGGGAGTAATCACTCATTTTACTCCTAAGTTTGATGCTTTTGATGCTGGAGGTGAAAAGGAATATTCTCAGTCAACTGTGTTCATAAAATGTTAATGAGTTTAGGGGACTAGAAATAATGTGGAGTACAGTTAAGTCATGTCAGTGTGAAGTCTTTGGTTGGTCTGTATTTAACTTTTCTCAGGCTTGTTGCTCGAAACCAGTTTGAGATTGCTCGAATTTAGCCCAAACTCAAACTAGTTTTCCGTCACTGAAAAAAGTTTGATTTAATTCAGTGTAAATCACTGCAGTAACAGGCTCTGCATCTGCCCTGGACCAGGCTCAGATCTGGTTTCAAGTTAAAAACCTGCTCTGGACCTAATAAAAGACTGCATCAAAGTTTTCAATATTGCAAATTAAATCATCTTCACCTCTAAACTGGGGCAGAACCAGGCGTTTCAGGTGCTTCAGTTAAGTTTTAATGTGTTTGTGTGGGATCAACAGAAAAAAGAAAAAAAAAGCAGCACCTGCACCTGTGCCCCAGAGATAGCTCCACGCCCTTCTCTCTAGCCTGATTCCTATTGGCTGAACTGTGCCTCTCTGCCTGATCTGATCTGATCTGCAGCAGGTGCTTCATCAGTGGCTCAGGGTTTCACTAAGGTTTCACTCATTTACATCCAGTTTCAAGCAACACTGGAACAAAAGTTACGACCGTAACTATGGTTGCATGAATGAGCACTAAATGATCATCCTTGCACATATGCAGGTCGAGACTGTATTAACAAAGTCACCTTTGAATCACGGGAATCTCTATCATAAAGTGACACCAGAGGCTCAGTCCCTAGAGACCTTCTCACAAAGCACGCGAATTCTGAGGGGCCGGATGCTCTGGCGGTCATCCGGAGTTCGTAGAACCGTAGTTACAGTCATAACTTTTGTTCCATTTCATCCATTTCAGAGGCGGTGCTTAATGACGAATACCAGCATGGTCCCGAGGAACAGACAAAACCGTACTTCAATAGGATGTAAATGAGTGTCGCCGGGAAAACCCCTTCCAGCGGTTGTGAGGAAAACAAATTCACTCTGTAGAATCTTGCAAAGGTGTTTGGAGATGTCCAAGAGGCCGCCGCAAAGATCACGTCCAAAGACACACCTTTCATAGCAGCCCACGGAGTTGAGAGTCCCCTTTCGGAATGGCACCTCACCCCGGGAGGCAGCGGTCACCCCTGTAGAGCCTACGCTTCTGTGATTACACCAAGAATACAGTGTGCGAGACGCCGTTTTGGACTGAGCCTGACCTGTGCAAGACAAACAGGCTCTCAGACTTGCATTCCGATGTTGTGGAATGCACACATCAAGCGCGCGGACAGGACACAGATGTTCAGAACCACCTTTGGAACAAAATCCATACTCGGCCAAAGCTAAACACCTGAGCCGTCGTCGTGCCAACGAAAACAGTAGTCTACCACAGACAAGGAATGGAGCTCACTCACGCACTTCGCCAAGGCCATCGCCAGAAGAAATGCTGTCTTCATTGAAGCACCAAGGAAAGGTCCAATGACGGAACCACAGAATGGGCGGGCGGACGCAATGCTGGATGCCCTTCAGAAACAGGGAAATATAATAGAAGAATAACCATCCCACTCGACATGCCAACAGGCGATTGCAGCAATGTATACCTTGAGGGTAGACCAAGTAGCTCCTACAGGAAAGAGCATGGTTGACACAGAACCCACTTATGAAGCCCTGCCAACTACTGTCGTGTACGGCGAGCCCAGGCCTAGAGCCTTCAGGGCGGCAGAGCCAAATAGTTCTCCAGGAACTGGAACACCGCTCAAGGTCTTCCTACTGGCCTCAGAGAGCGGAGACTGCGCCAACACTTGGCGGCGAAACTGCTCTAACGTTGAGAGCAGACGCCCCAATTCCCTTTTACATGAGGGCAAAAGCCTGCAAAGGAGAGAATGACCCATGTGTTGGCTGGTCCACCGAATCCGTCTCAAGGGAAACGGACAGGCCCAACATCAGATGAGACAAGGAATTCCCAATGCAGCCCATACGAGCTCCCATGTCGTATGCCTTACAAAGCAGGTTGTCCGTAACGCAACATTGTGGTCATGGACAATTAGTCCGTAAAGTCTCCTCTGGATGAACAATGAGGGAGGAAATGGCTGACTCCACTGCCAGCATATGTCCAAGGCCAAACTTCTGTGGATCCTGCAGCAATGCTAAGACCCTGCCATCTGAAATAGGCCTCAAAAACGCCCAACAGGCATGCATTCCTTGTTGTATTCCTCAGAAGGAGGAACTACGAACTGGGATGCTGCAGACTGGTGCTGAAAGAAGGCACTAGAGGGTGATGCCTCATCCCGTGGATATATAATAACACAATACAAAACAAACAACCAGTACCCGGGTAAGAGGGGTGCAGCGGGGTCAGGTTGAGCTGAGAATGCCACTAGTGACCAAATATAAAACCAGCTATAGTTAACACAAACCTGGTTGAGCTGAATGCGCCACCAATGGTATGCAACCAGCTGAAAAACAACTGTCAAAACCGTGAAATAAAGCGGTTCAGAATTAATAACCCGAACACAGCTATGGTTAACAGAAAATGAAAAGCCACGTGGCTGTATCCATAAACTAAAAAAAATAAACTGAGCACAGATAAACCAAGTACAATTGCAGAGTTTCAAAACTCAACAAAAATCTACGGCGAAATGCATTAAAGAAGTAACTCACAAGTCATAGAAAACAACCAAAATCTACCTGCTCCTTCACATTACAGCAGGTCCGACACGCTTGTGCTAGCCCAGGAGGGCGAGTGCACTCACAGCACTGACTGTAGAACAGTCACAGGGATAACAAGCAACTAGCGCAAAATTTAACCCAAATTGTGGAAACAGCAATAATTAGCCGAACGACAACCACACATGCAACCTGGGTTCGAGAAGATGAAAAGGGACTGAGCTTCCGGTGTCACGTGATGATATAGATTCACCTGAGCCACCGGGAGGTCAAAGGTGACTTGGTTGTAATTACATTCCTGCCCATGCGCAAGGATGATCCTTTAGTGTTTAAGCACCGCCTCCGTAGGGATGAAATGGAACCTAAAGTTACTCAGTTTGCTTACTGAGATCAACCGGATTCTAGCAACAGGCCAATCACCACTTGTTTGCTTCATCTGGGATGTTTCGCATTAAAACTTCTATCTTGCATTTATTCAATTACAGGCTCTTTATTTGCCCTTTCACAGATATGACCAGTAACGGTCTAGTGGCTGTCTGGCAGACCCTCCACAAAAAAGAAGTCAAACTTCTGGTGAGCACATCATCACTTCATACGTTTGAGCAATCCTGTTTGGTGAAGAGCTAAATTTACAGATTAAGGCCTTGTCCGTGCAAAGCTAAACTCAGGCAAATCTGCAAAGATGTTTTGTCTAAAACAGGTAGTATCCACTTATCCACTTGATTTTTATAGATTTTATGTTGAAAGTGCAATGACATTGCGAGTCCAGTAGGGGGAGCTCAGTGCCTTGAGCGTCATGCACGTCTCTTCTTCAGTTATAAACCAGCACGGCATGAAGAGGGGTGTCCTTGCTTTATACCTCATAAATATCCCCCGTCACAGGTGGTGTCACTGTACAATGTTAGAACCAACCTCTTACACGGTTGGTACAAAGCCATGAGCAGCGCGAGATAACAACATTGGCATTAGCTCCTTGTTGTTGTGCTAGCAGGGGAAGTAACACTTTCTACTAAATCTCATGTCCAATATTATGATCCGTATTATTTACCAAAGACTGTATATGGCAAATATTGTTTAAAATGGGAACACGATATATTCTGTATGACTATTGTTCTAGTTGGTACTGAACTCAGTAATAAACCAGCTCGGCATGAAGAAAGACGTGTCCTTGCTTTATTGTTCATAATTATCCCCCTTTTACAGGGCTTTTACACGGGCATGTCAGTCTAAAACGGTCCCAGAGTGCAAAGGTCTCAAAACAGCGATTTGGCGTCGCCGCTGTTACGCCGTATCCAAAACTTTTTGGCCCCAACTCTACTTAATGATGCATGTGCCAAACCCCAACAACAACAACAACAACAACAACAACAACAACAATGTTCAGTGTTTCATACGTACTGCAATTCACTCATTTAAAGATACAGTTTAAAGAAAACATTTTAGAAACTATCAACTATCAAAACTCTGATTCAATAGGAAGGACGTGTTTTTCTATCTTTCAAGACGTTACCTGGCGAATGACTTAAAAAAATAAAATGCTCGTTAGTAACTTTTTGCTTTGGCATCTTATGTTTTAGGAGTAAAATCATGTATTTACAAAATGTTATTGAAGCATTTCCCAGGTCAGGACGTCACAGTGACTTGAGTAGGAGATCCAGAGGGAATTCCAAACAGCGCTGAAGATCTCAGCTCTCCCTTTGATGTCACAAAACAGAATAAAGTGTTTTTCGAGGCTCAGAGGGGAGGCAGGCTGCAAACTATTGTCAGACGTCTGAACTGACGTTTTCCATTACATTTTAGACATTTGCGCTAGTTTGGCTCCATGCTTCGGTTAAGCAGCTGGATGCATTGCACGTCTTTTTTTATTCACAACTTTTCACAGTTGAAGTGTAGTTGTAATTGATTGTAATTTATATCTCGCTAATGTATTTTGCTGCACTTGTCTGTACAGCACTTTGGGCTTTTAAACGTGCAAGTGTGCTTTGGAAACAAACATTGACATTGACGGTTTCTAATTGAATATGAAGCTGTTTTTAATCAGCTGAAGACTGTAGAGAACAAATGCAGAGGCAAAACTGCTCCCAAATGTGCCTCGGATCGGTCTGTTTTAAACTGCTTGGAGTGGAGCACGCTATGGAGAGAGCGAGCGCTGACACTCGACTCCTATGGTCCCGAAATGATAAAGAACTAGAGACAGAGTAGGCCGACGGTACAGTACACTCTACCTACATTATGACATTCCATCCAAACTGCCTGGTCCAGCTCGTGCCCCCAGAGCACTCCATGTCCTAGCGGTGGCACAGACATGGTTAAAAACTAAAGTTAGCATAATACTGTCTGTGTGTATTATTGTGGTTTAAAATGAAGAAAATGTAAAATAATAACCTGTATATGTCACAACTAAACAACAAAACAAGCCCAAATAAGTCTTTTTTTAAACAAACATGTCTCGCAAGTATGAATTAAAATGCAACATAACAGTCAGCCTTCTTGGCATTGGCATTCAACAGTAAAAACAAAAAGGGTGAAACGTCCCACCTGTAGCTCCGTCTGACAGCCGGTCTGATGACAAAGAGCATTTTTCAAGTGGAAATGATTCCCGTTTCACGTGTGATGGCTCTGACACTTGTTTAATGGCAGATGTGAGGCAGCTCATTTCAATTGACGCTGGTTTGGGAGTCGTGCTGAGAGCTTTGTCATTGAAATCTGCGCACAACAAATAATCAACACATCCATCACGGTTTGATTTGAGGCCCATTCTCAACACTGTCGTACAGGGCTGAATGTGATGGTAATATTAGGGCTTTGGAGAAATGAAAACCAAAACAGGCTGAATAATATACATATTTACTCAGCGCAGAAAGCATTAATCTTGCGGAAAGCTCTCATGAAAGACCATTTCATAAAGGCGCATTTTGTCCTTTTGTTTAGCAATATTTTTGTTTGGCAAAAAGATATTTACAGCACTTTCAACACATTTCTGAACTCAATTAGACCGTTAACGTTCCTCTTTCCATCAATTCACTTAAACTGGTTTGGCCGAGAATTTGACAACTAATCAGAGAGTATGAATCTTTGACTGAAATCAAAGAAGTATGGCATTAAGTATCGCAATATTGAGGACAAATTATTTGTGATGCGTTTGTTGCTACCTCTGCGTTGGGCGCTCGCTTCCCGGCCTCGACAGTTTGCTGAATGCCTGATTGGTAATACAAAATGAAGAAGATGTAGCTTTTTGGTGGATCTGGCAAAGTTACAGGTCAAATATGTGCTAAGGTTACTCTGCTCACAGTAAGGATTTATGTTATTCAAGTTATTTAAAATACATTCAAATACATATGTTTAACGTCACCCTGTGGAATATTCCAGGCAAAGCAATACATCTCCATGGAGACAAGAGGGTTGCGGACCTTCGACCAGTAAAGTACCTTTTACTCATTCTTTTGCACATCGTTCCCGCCTCATTCAAGTTTCATTCACGCTGGTTTCATTAATCCTGTTTACGAGGTCATGTTCTCTGAGCTTCATATTCACGCTCAATTCAAATGTCCCACTTGTCGTCATAGGTGGAGTTGCAAAGTCCATAAATCAGCGCCAGGCTCGTGCTGAACATTTCTCCCTTGAATGGCGTTCATTGCAACTGCCTGCGCATCAGCATGTCGGGGCACGCGTTTCTTTTCACGTGGTGATTCCGTCTTCTGCCAGTAGAGGGTGAGCTAACACCAATCCTGAGGAATCCTGGGAACACCTGATCATAGATGGAAAGTAATGTGTGGTTTTCAATACATTCTATATGTTCTAGAACTTGGCATGCCACAGAGGATGCACTCGAGAGTCAATAATACAAATAATGCATAATATTTGTCCTTTAAGGTATAGGTTTAATTAAAAAAAAAATCTGTTTGCATGGGCTTATAAATAACGAAATATGAAGTGTATATTATAGAAGTAGTCAAGGTTATGAGAAAAAAAAAAAAAAAAAAAAAAAAAAAAAAAAAAAAAAAAAAAAAGGCAGAAAATCTAGCATAATTTGCCCTCATTTAAACAAACCTTCAATTATTGCAATTTAATTTCAAAGAATTTAGACAAAATGTAAATTGTTTAAATTAAAATAACATCCAGTTACTTTCCATGAGCGTCCTAAGAACTAGAGTGCAAGAGCAGTTCGCCGGATCTCCGGAGCAAACTGTGGGTGAGTGACCGTAAACTCCCATCAGCCCTCGCTAAAGAGATAATCCGGTTACATCTTGTTCACTTGCATCTGTAATTTGCCCCATGTTTTGAGTTTGAAGACACTACTTAGTCTGTGCATGTTGCTAAAATGCGGATGAAACGTTAAAACCAGGACATCTGAGAGTAATCCAGAGAGATTCCGGTGTGGCCTGAATCTGTCCACAACTGTTCTTTTTGAGTCACTCCAGCCTCTGCGGTCCAGCTGTAGTACATCCTATTTCATATTTAATACAGCCGAAAATCAGGGCTTGATGTTAAAAGATCATGTTTGAGTACTTCTGGGGATTTAAATAGTCTCCTTCAACACACCAAGACGCTTGAAAAGGGGCTTTGTGTCGGCATCTTATTTGTTTTTGTGATTGGCAATGTATCTTCATGTATCATAAACATGAAAATATAAAAACTAAAATTACTTGGTGATCAAAGTGAGTACAGAGTGTATATGGGTGGTAGGTGACTTGAATGCAGGACAATTTCTATTTCAAATTATTATGACAAACTTGCATAAATCACTTAAAATACAACTTGGAGTAAACAAATGATGAGGGGAAACAATTATAACATGGCTAAAAGCTTTTAAACGTCAATTTGGCATAATGTCTGCTTTAATGGACACATCATATTCAAAATTGACTCTCTCATTACATCAAAACATTCCTTGTTGTTATATTTGTTACATTCATGCTTGTTTCAGTAATCGTGTTAACAAAGTTATCTCCTGGAAATACTGTTTGAAATTCCTGATTGTTGCGCAAGTCTTTAACCCATCACCGGACTCGTTCTGTGGTCAAATTGTGTTCGTATGACTCTATTAGCATAGCATTCATGTTGCCTAAGGGCGTCGTTCATATTCTTTGTAATCGTTCATTACCACTGCTGACAAAAGAAGCGCTCCAATGCCGAAGTGCCTCATTGGAAATGGAGATGTAGTTAGTAAAGTGCGTTTTTCTAAATGTGTCATTTTAGTGTGAAATACCAACGGCATGCAGGCTAATCGGGAGAGTCGGGACGTTTCCCAGTGGGCCACACGGCTTTTGGGCCCGTGTTTCAGTAAGAGAGAGAGTGCAGTGGACCTGCTGCGTGGTCCCCAACACTCCAGCGCTAACGGCTGACAGCCCCTGCCGCTGTGCCTTTCCCTGAGCACTGATTGGCTGCTCCATCAGAGTCGCTCTTCTCTATCTGATTGGGTGCTGATTCTCTTTCCCCGCTGTGTCGTTGGTCATTTGTTGAGCTGGTGTATGTTTGGCTGCACCTAGAAAGTGGGCGGGAGTCCAAGTCACACAGTTACAGTTACACGCAGCACGTAGAAGACAATGCGATCTGATCTGCTCATAGATACAACCAAAAGGCTTTTACTACATCACTGATCCAACACTGAACTACAAGGTGAAGTACAAGGCACAAACAGCAGATATACTGGGGAAAAGAGACATCTAGGATGTGCTGTAAAACCAGGGCATTTCATCTTTAATAAGGACACAAGTTCCATAGCCAAGAAGATGTAATGTAACTGGAAATAAGTAATAATATTTACAGTATGTTAAAAAGGACAGAAACGTACAGGTGGTCTTCAGTCTCCACAAGCAGAGTGCCAGTGACTCTACAATTTTGAGGTGAACCTCACCTAGCTTATCTCAGGACAAATCAAACTCTGTATAATTACATTCAGCGGCTTCATAATTTATAGCAACAACGGCGCAGAGCAGCAGAACATGAAGACATATTAAATCTCGACCAGCATATTAGATGGACCATACAGTTTACGACACTGCCTGTGCAAGTCATTTTGTGAAACACCAGGCCTAACTGCATCACGGCCTGCAGGACTAATAATATCATGGCGACATGTGTATTATCTGATAGGGGCTGAAATAATGACACGTTATTGTGTTCACAGCCTCTAAAATACACCAGGCGACCGCAAATAATGTCTGTTCTGTTCAAAATGTTCTGGGAAAGGACCCAGGTTGTCTGGAGGGTTATGTACAAGCAATGCAGAAATAAAATAAACCGACCTGTAGTAAATATGCATGTTTTTATAAGTCCACAACCTTAGGCGGGGTACAGCCTGGACAGGGACCAGCTCTCCAGATTTAAAACCTACTTTTTTCAAAAGGATTGTCGCGCTTTCTTTTTTTTCTTTAAATAGAGCGAAAACCCCTCAGATAATGCCTTTGTTTCTTCTCTTAACCATTTGTAAAAAAAGAAAAAAAAAAAAAAGAAAAAAAAAAGGTACGATAGAGTTCATCATGCACTTGACACAATTTATAACTCACTTTAGCAATTAAAAAAGAAATCACCATACGCCCTGTTGACTCAGCCCTGAAACGACAGCCTGATATTCCCCCGTCTAAGTTCTTAGATCCACAACCGGCGTCAAATGTACTGGAGCATGTGGAGATAAAGCAGTAATAATGAGCCTGCGCTGCTGAGGCGTGCTGGGCGAGTGTGTGGAGCCTGTTCGGTCGGAATGGCTCTGCTGGAGCGCTGTCTGAGCAACATCACCGTCTACATCTGCTGCAGGTGGACTGGAGGACTGGGCAGCCGCATGGTGACTGGGCAGCCGCATGGTGGACTGGGCAAGCCGCATGGGGACTGGGCAGCCGCCATGGTGGACTGGGCAGCCGCATGGTGGACTGGGCAGCCGCATGGTGGACTGGGCAGCGCATGGTGGACTGGGCAGCTGCTTGGGAATACACACTGTTCAACCAAAAAGTGTTTAAATGAGTTCGGGTGAGAAAGTGTTGCAGTTTATCCCCAAAAATAAAAATGTAATTGGTTTTGGTCAGTACTAAACAATGGTCATGGTGAGTAGTGTTTTAACTATTTAGACTATAAAAAAAAAAATTGCATGTTGTAAATGTCATTGTTATCTGGACTATACAGACTAAAATACACACAAAAAACAGTTTGAATTATTAATTATGTCAAAATAACCCATTTTAGAATTTTTCCAATAATGCAAATAGAATCCTTTCAGTCATATGCACAGCCAAACCGAACAGTTTATATCTCAGGATTTGAACATTGCCAGAGTAGAGGCCTGTCTCTACTAAACAGATTCCCCATGTTTAGTCCTGACTCTGGCACCCAGCAGGAGGCCGGTCCCTGAGGTCTTCAGAGTCCGAGATGGTTCATTATGGCACTAACATGGTCCAAGATGTACTTTGGTGCTAGGCCATGGAGAGACTTGTATACAAGCAGAGCTGCTTTGAAGTCTATTCTCTGAGCCACAGGGAGCCAGTGCAGAGACCTGAGCACAGGACTAATGTGATCGTACTTCCTGGTTCTAGTCAGGACCCGAGCAGCGGCGTTTCTGGATGTACTGCAGCTGTTTTACAGCTCGTTTGGAGAGGCCAGTGAGCAAGGCCGTTACAGTAGTCTAACCTACTAGAGACAAACGCATGGATAAGTCTCTCCAAGTCTGGTTTAGACACTATCCTTTTGATTTCGGCAATGTTTTTTAGATGGTAAAAAGCTGCTGATGTTATTAATTTGACGTGGCTGTTAAAGTTTAAGTCTGAGTCTATTATTCCCCCAGATTTACTGTTAACACTTTCTCTTTGTTTCTGTGGGCCAAAGACGATGGTTTCAGTCTGGAGAAAGTTTGTTTTGCATCCACACACTGATCTGTTGGATGCAGTGACAGAGTGAATCCACTGGTCCATATTCACCTGCCGTCAGTGAAACATAGATCTGAGTGTCGTTTGCATAATTGTGATAGGTCAGTTAATACGCAGGCCAACGGCAGCATGTACTTCCTGTCTTCCAGATAGGACTTTAACCAGTTTAGGGCAGTGCCAGTGATGCCCACCCAGACATCTAGTCTCTGAAACTATGTGAACTATTGCAGTTTCCAACAGATTAGCGTTTTAACACAGGAGGAGACACAATTTTGCTTGTTCATCTGCTTTTAAGTTCACAAGGCAAAAATGTTTGACAGAGACAGACACATCCAGGCAGTCTGTTTAATGTAAAAAACAATGATGTGCTGTATAATTAATATAGGCTATATATGTTTTTATAAAGTTGTTATGCTAACAATAAATAAGCTAGCGAACATCTTCATCGTCATTTATAGTCGTAACTTTTGTGTGCGTTTTCCCAAAGTTTCCCAGAGTACTGTCACTGACATTAGCACATAGTTAGCTCACACAGTAAACTAATTTACATATCAGATTTACAATTACTGATAGTAAATAAGGTAATACACACCCACAAAATTACACATCCTAATTTTGAGTAGTACTCACAATTTAGCACTCGTCTTTGTAAATCTGGCTCTAAATGTAGAATAGCAACAATTGTTTGACGAGTCAATTCATCAAAACAATTGTTGCTGCCGAGTCGACGACTCAAATAATCGGTAGAGTTCCAGATTTTCTGTGCTGTTTTTAAGTCCATAAATCACCAGACTCGAGCTTTTCTGCTGCAGAATTACAGTTACAACTGCATGCTTAAATTAGCATGTTGGAAGGCTAGGTTCGTTTTTCTCCCCATTGTAATTCCCTTTGCTGCCAGACATAGACATAGCTCTAACAAAATTCCTGACGTGAGAAACGCCTCACTGATACAAAGTAATGTGCTTTTTGTAGACCTTTAGTTCTAAAACATAATGCCAAAGTAAATGTTTAAAGGCTTTTAACAATACAAACAATGCATATTACGTATCCCTTAACTAATCCAACTTTGATTTAGAAAACATCTGATACATCATCTCCACCACAAGAATAAAAGCTAGAGAGAGAAGCTTCGCAGAGTCTTGGCTCTCACTTGATCCAGGTGCAGTCAGTTTGCTGGACTTGACTGATTAGAGGCCTGAGCGGTTTGGACTCTCCCGGTAAGACAGACTCCGAGCTGGGGGGGGGAGGGACGGTGTGCGGAGGAGGGGGGGGTGGTGGTGCCGGTGGTGGTTGTTGCCGGCGGGGGTGCTGTGATGTCTGCGTGATGGATGGCCGGGAAAGAGAGGAGTCGAGCTGGGACGAACCTGCCGTGCATTTCAGCCTGACTCATCCACTCGGTAAATATGATGAATATTCAGAGGGGACGCAGCGGGGGAAGAGAGGGCCCCCGGTGCGGTGTGGAGCCGGAGCTCCGCATTCGTGTCCGGATTTGGGTACAAGTCCTCGGATGGAGAAGTTTTGCATCGGTTTGTTTTGCAAAGTCAAAGTTATACAGCTTTAGTTTAGGCTGATACTGAGATTCACATTTTCTGCGATTCATTTTAAATTAACAAAGTCGTAAAATAAATAAAAATCTGTGGCCATATTGGTTCTAATCCTAATGTAAAAAGAAAACGCAAAGAAAAACGCATAAACGGCTCAAATATCAGAACAGTCTTAATATTTAAATCTAATAGATTTTAACAAGGGGAATCTCAACCATGGACTACCAAAGTACAGACAGTACTCTAAGAAGTGGACAAACGAGACAATGGAGGAGCAACATGCGTGTTTGGACATCACAGACTGGGAGGTTTGCAGAGCTGCCACAGATAGTTTGGATGAGTACACGGACACTGTGACGTCATGCGTTCGATTCTGTGAGGACAGCATCATACCAACACAAACCAAAGTCCCTTTCAATAACGACAAACCCTGGTTCACGCCAAAAGTGAGGCAGTTAAGGCAGCAGAAGGAGGCAGCGCACAGGGCTGGAGACAGAGAGCGCTGCAAAGATGCGAAATATGGATTTAGCAAAGAGGTGTCGAAAGCTAGAATACAGTACAATTTTTAAACACCTCCCTGGAGTCATGCCATGTCCCAGCCTGCTTCAAGTCGTCCATCATTGTCCCTGTCCCCAAGAAGCCCCGGATCACTGACTACAGGCCTGTGGCGCTGACATTTGTAGTCATGAAGTCATTAGAGCGCCTGATCTTGCCCCACCGCAAGTCCTTCACCTCCTCCCTGCTGGACCCCCTGCAGTTTGCCTACAGAGCCAACAGGTCTGTAGACGACGCCATCAATCTGGCGCTTCACTTCATCTTGCAGCATCTGGACCGTGGGAACCTACGCCAGGATCCTATTTGTGGACTTCAGCTCTGCATTCAATGCCCTCCTAGCTGCTCTGCTCCAAGACAATCTCTCCCAGCTCAGGTGGATCACTGACATCCTGACAGATCGGAGGCAGTGCGTGCGGCTGGGGAAGAACTCTGACTATCAGCACAGGCCCTCCACAGGGCTGTGTACACTCTCCTCTGCTCTTCTCCCTGTACACAAACTGCTGCACCTCCAGCCACGAATCCGTAAAACTGATCAAGTTTGTGGACGACACCACCCTCATTGGGCTCATCTCGGATGGGGATGAGTTTGTCTGCAGGAGGGAGGTGGAACGGCTGGGCTGACCACAAGAGATAAAACATTTAAAATAGTCCTAATGATATATAGTACGGCGTAAATGTCCTCATGGGTCCAAAGTGTGTCAATTTAGTCCATTTTCAAATTTAGTCTGAAGGTAATTTTCAAAATGTTTTGAATGTCAATCATTCTGTCAGTCCAGTCCTTGATTGTTGGTTGTTTGTGCAGCTGCATTTTAAAAAACAATTTGGCATCATTGCAGCGAATTTGCTTGAATTGCAAGTCAGTGATTAGCTTTTGTAATATGCATACAGGTCAAACATAATTAACATTTGAGACATGGCTTGTAAGTTTGAGATTTTTGAATGTAGAGCTACGCTAATTAATTTTCTGTGATAACGTCTCTGCCCATTATAAGTCTATAAAATCATGAAAGTCTCAATTTAATACAAAGTTACATAGGTACATTTTTGAGTTAATGGGAGTGAGTACTTTTGCTTCCAGTCGTCCTCCATGGTCAGAACTTCGGACCTGGGAGTGACGTTATCTCAGTTTTCGTGTTCCAGTTGTCAAGTCAGATATAATACAGAAACGACTAAATCAAGTATTAAAAACTAGGAAAATTCTCAAATCAGTTGAAAATGAGGATCCAATCAAGTAATTTTCTAACCAGGACATTATCATATTTCCATTTTTTTTCTTTTTTCTTTTGTTTGTTTACATTAGCTTTGTGTATCTTTTAGCAGTATTAGCATATCAGAACATAACATTTAAAACAATCTATGAAGTGCAGAAGTTCAAAAGGCAGAGCACGATCAGGTTCACAAACAGCAAGTCGACATTAGAGAGCAAATAATGTTAAAATAAGTGAGTGCAGACATATTTGATTTTCGGCCTCGATAACCCTTGTTACTACAACTACTACAAACGATTCAGGACCCTCATGTCGTTATTCTTACTTTGCTAACAAAGACTATTGTTAGCGTGCTAATTGTTGTTAGCTTTACCGAGACAGCAAAACTCACTCTCTGAAAGCTGTGAAAAGTAATTATAAAAACTCATTGCAGTGAACAGTTAGGATGCTCGGAATGCATTAGGAGGTGAGAAGAAAAAGTTTAAAATGAACTAGTTCTGTTTTTAGGTACGGCATCTTTAGTGAATTTACCAAGTGCAATGTACAATGAAGCGTTATCCAAACTTTCACAGCTTAAGTGTTATCAAAAAGCTGCTATTTTTGTGAACGATATCTGTGATTTGTCTCCATCATATGCGCCGTTTTCCACAAACACATTTTCTAATAACAGGTATGCAGTGCTGCGTACAATTACTCCGGGAGTGTGACCGCGGTGCTCTTTCGCTAATGACACATGTTTGTTGCTGGAGCAGTATCGTGCACAATCCATCCAAACAGAAATAACATCATGACTACAGATCGAAGACTAGTGACAAACAACACCGAGACTCTTTCTGTTGTTCGGAATTTAATCAAGCAAAACACACATCAAAAGGTGGGCAAACAGGATTAGAGAGGTGTATTCAGGAGCCTGTGCAACCAATAGGAGCTTTTCTACTCATGTTTACATTTAGTTTGAACTTAGTCTTCATCAAACACAAAGAAGGGGGTAAGTATAATTTAAGAACACTGGAGTATAATGTGGTTGTGTAATTCCATCTTGTCATATTTAAAAAAAAATAAAAAAAAATCAGCCATATCAGCTAGTATTTGATTCGTCTATTGGAAACAAATAAATTAGGAAAGGAAAACTCCATAGAAGCGACCATGTGGCTCGAAGGCAGAACTGCTGAAAGAAATGAATATGCAGCACGACGACAACACAAAATGACTCTCAGCCAACCTTTTTAGGGCCTATTTTTCCTAAAACGTCTGACTAAAATGAGCCCCAAGCTGAAGCTGTTCCTGAACCCTGTTGAGTACAAACAAATAGCTCAACTCTTTGTGAAGCGGAAGTCGTTTTCACACTGCCATTAGTTAGGTCGGGATGGGGGGGGGTGCGATTTGACCAGGGTGAACAGTCTGGACCGCAGTAAACGGTCGCTACGAGAACACATAAAAAGGTGGTCTCGGAGCGGCGCTTGGTGTGAAAGCAGACCACCTTGGGCTGACCTACTTTCACAGCGGATGTACGTGCTGAGAAAAAGTGATTGGAATTTAAGAAAATAATATTAATGCTTGGAGTACATTATTTGTATCAATGGGCACTGAAGTAAATTGGATCTACTTAAATCAAGACTACATTCCTGCCACAGAGATGCAGGGAAGGGCTATGTGCAGAAATGCTCAGAACATGTGTGTTGATGATTTATGGACTTAAAAATAGCACAGAAGAGACAAATCTTGAACATTTGAAACAGTACTTTCTGGAGCTCAGAAGCAGAGGACCTCATGAACAGGATTAAGGCAAGACACTGCAGACGAAATTATATATTTTTTGGTCAGTTTACCCACTCAATATATAGGGCCATATTTTGCCCATGGACTTAACAACAGGAGCCTTTTCCAAGAGGCTGGACTTTGCCATTGAAGGCTGGAGTGGGATGGTGCAAGTCCATATATGGTGATAGTGTTTGAACCAATAATTGATAACTGTGGCATTCGAAAGCACCAGCTGTGTGGGTGATTTTTGCAGTCATGCCTCATATACAGGCAATGACTGAAGAAAATAAGAAAATCAAACATTGTTTGATCGATGAGCCTGAAGAGCACACCTCCAGACTGCTGCAATGACCGGCATTAGTCCCGGTGCCAGGCCTCTGAGCCCCCGGTGATGGTTGTCCCCCAGTGCAGAGTTACACGCAGAGATGTGTGCATGGACTGTGGTGCATTCTGTGCTTATAAACAGCTGGACACCTGAATGCTCGGTGGGATGCTGCATGGTCCGGCGCTGAAAGTCTGATCGCATGTGCGGCTCTCGTGCCGCCAGTTTTACGCAGACTAGGACATGGATATTGGGTTTTGAATGTGATGTAACGGTGGGGATTTATCCAGTTTCCCAAATAGACGTTCCTATCTGAGCAGAGCACATGCAAGTCTAATGCACGGTCCAATCTGGCCCAGACCGCACAGTAACATGTGTCCAACACCAGAGCAAAGAGCTTTAAGATCACTTTAAGATCTGAGTATGTAACAGTTGGGGAAAAAAATAACCATATAAAACTTGATTGTATTCATTATTTTATATCTTATAATTTGTTATTCATGCCCATGAAGATTGTTTTATTATGATCATCTTGTCCATATGGGGATAGTAACACGACTCCAGTGCAGTAGTTTTGAAGTTTATTAGTTACAATTCTGGCAATTTACAGAACGCACCACAACGCACCCTTCACTCCAGCTCATTTTTTGGCATAATCACACCTCTTGTTTAGAATTCCACGCCCTGAGCTGTCAGCAGTTGCACCAACGCAATATGTCAGGAAATGAGCTCCAACGTCCAAGTTAACGCTAAAACCAGGGGCAAAAATACATATCCATAGATTTTGATGGGACATTGTAACGTCAAAGGCAATTTTCTGAAAATGCATTTTCATCCAATAGAGAAATAAAGATCACCACTTTAAATAGCACCTAGACACACCAAACTTTCCAATCTGGTACTCAAGATTCTGACAGAACATACACAAGGATTTGTTTATCTAATTCTATGCTTGATTTATCTACATTTTAAGAAAATAATTCTGCAAAATTAGATTACACATTATAAGGGAGACCTCGTTTACTCAAATAATAAATACAATATCCAAAATCCCCTCTATAAATGGTTTTGTCTGGGACTTCCAGGTATGGTGACGCACTGAGTGCACGCATTTCACTCCGCTTCTGCAAAAAGTGGTGTTAAAAATCATCGTTTGACCCACGCAACACCAAAGAACAAAGACGAAAGATGAGTAAACAAGGAAGACGCAAGTCCGGTAGCGCCAGCGCAGGACCACAACAGACAAAGCTGACGGCCCGTGGCGCCGTTGGAAAACAGCCTGCATCACAAGCTAATGAGGCTAGCAAGGTTAGCGCGGCTAACAACAACAACAACCCTGAGAGCCGTGCTATCTCCCCGTAGGAGATGCGGGACCTAGCCGGCCCAGATGGAGACTCACACAACTTATTTGCGTCGGAAGGGGGAGAGAACGTAATTGGTCATCGGCTGTGGCTCAAGATGTCCGAAGTGCAGCGTGCCATGGAGCCTCTGATAGCCGAGTTGTTAGCTACCATAGGGCCGGCTCCGCTAACTTGAAAGCAGATGGAATAACAGGAACACGCATTGAGGTGGTTGAACAGCGTGTTTCAGACAATATGGACGATCTGCAGACAGTAAGGACCGAGATGGAGGCGCTGCGGGCCAGGGTGACGACGCTGGAGTTGTAGAATAACATAAAAAATAAGCTTCTGGATTTGGAGTCCAGATCCCGTCTTCCTAACTTGAGGCTTGTGGACGTTGATGAGGGAGAGGAGGGAAAGGACACTGTGGGCTTCTTGGAGAAGATCATACCTAAGCTCCTTATTAACTCGGGAGTTGAGGTTCTCTCCATCACAAATCAAAAGAGCACATCGCCTGGGCAAACCAAGACCAGTGGCTGATAAACCACGAGGCCTGATTATGAGGTTTCTCAACGACCGTGTGAAGGAAAGCTGCAAGGGTTAAAGGAGACCTCCAGTACAAAAGGCAAGCGTGATGCCAAGATGCAAAACAGTTAAACAGTACAGAGGATGGAGCGACCAGCGTGGGGCATATGAGTTCGATTCGTGGCACATGCCGATACATTTCTGTTAATTTGAAGGGACTAATTACTTGATTTTTTATTTTATTTTTACGTCAGACTTTATGCCCCCCTTGGGTGGCTGTCTGCTATTGTGACTAAACACATCTACTCATCGAAGTGCCAAACATGGGATATTGGATTGGATTAGAAATACATGCAGTGTGCAGCAGGGGGAGGTGGTGAGCCAGTGTTTTTATATATCCTGTTCTTTCTGAGGATTGGAGAGTGCCTGGGAGTTGGGGGGACCCTTCATCAGGATTGGACTTCACTCCCTTTTATGATCCATTTGATCAGGTTTTTGGTTCGATGCCCGTTTCTAGCATGAACACTTTTGTTTTTCCTTTTCAGTTGTTCTGTGTTCCTATGGTTCTTGTGTGTGTGTGTGTGTTGTTTTCGACCAGAGACTAAAAATATTGTTGTAAGTTGTCAATGGTGAGATCAATAAAACCAACCCAATGGCATCATATTACAAGTAGCATCCTTCAATGTGAATGGCATACTGAACCCAATAAAACGAACACAAATTTTGACAAAAATGAAACGAGAAAGAATAGACATTATACTTTTGAGACACACCTGAAAGACACTGAACATCAAAAACTAAGAACATTCTGTTATTAAAAAAATCCTATTATTCATCATACAGAGGCAAACATAAGAGGGGAGTTGCAATATTGATCTCAAACCAAATAGTTTTTGAACAGAGTTTTGAATGTAAGGATAAAGTTGGCAGATCTGTACTGGTTAAAGGGAACATTAATGGAAAGGTTTTAACTCTTTTATGTGTATGCTCCACCAGGGAGTGATATCACTTTCTATGCTGATGTCATGGACCTGATTGTGAACCACTCTGAGGGAACTCTAATTTGCGGCGGCGATTGGAATCTTCGCATTCAGCCTACACTGGACGTGTCGCACTCAAGGGGCACTGGAGGAACAACTAACAAGAAGTTCTGTCTCTTATTGAAGACTATAGGACGGATTGACATATGGAGGGAAATGAACCCTAGGGCACGCCAGTATACCCATTTTTCAAATCCACTTTTTTATTCTCAAAGAAAGATCTAAAATCACTGAAGCAGATACTGGCACAATAGACCTAAGTGATCATGCTCCTATCTACATCTCTGTAGATTTGGAGGAAAGACGAAAAAACACACTTCGGAGGTTCAACACCAGCCTGCCTAATGACCCTTTGTTTAAGGAAAAAATGTCCAACAACATTAAGACTTATCTGGAGGAAAATGACACTGGGGAAATTTCCCCGCCCATCGATTGGGATGCTTCCAAAGCAGTCATGAGAGGGGGAAAAAGCTAAATGATATGCAGGAAAAAATTTTATTGTTGGAGGAAAACCATGCCAAAAAGGGGTGTCCTAAAATGCTACAAGAAATAAAAAAGATAGGAGAAATTAATGATCTAACTTCACAGGAAATAGTCAAAAAAATGCTCTTTACCAAACAAAGATATGAGAGGGGATCAAAATTTTCAAAATTTTCAAAATTTTCAAAATTACCGAAATTTCGAAATTTGATGGGACAGGTTAGGGTACCCTTTGTTGGAAAAATGTGCCTCGTTTCTTTATAACCCCATGTCAAAGTGCCCATCACTCACAGGGAAATGCAAAATGTTGGAAGGGATGTGGCAGTCAGGAGGCAAATCACTATCATGTGTTTTGTGACTGTGCTGTTTTTCAAAAGTTTTGGACTGAGATCAACAAAGCCTTGCACACAATTTACGATTTATTATTTCAGAACAACGTATTTGGGCCTCAGGACTCCTGCCATGGACGCAATTGGCAGCCATCTCTGGAAAATCCTCCTGGCTGCGGCGAAAAAAGCCCTCACAAGACTGGACTAATATTATAATGGACATACGTAAAATGGTACTTTGGGCTCACTGTGCCATGATCGATCGATCTCTCTCGATCTCTCTCTCGATCTCTCTCGATCCCTCTCTCGATCTCTCTCTCGATCTCTCTCTCTCTCTCGATCTCTCTCTCTCTCTCGATCTCTCTCTCTTCTGATCTCTTCTGCTTCTTCTCGATCTCTCTCTCTCTCTCGATCTCTCTCTCTCTCTCGATCTCTCTCTCTCTCTCGATCTCTCTCTCTCTCTCGATCTCTCTCTCGCTACTATGTGTTTTAAACTTGAAGAAAAAAAATATTTATTAAAAAAAAGACAATGAAGTAGAGCACAAATAAGACTGTTTTCATATTTTTATTTGTCAACTAATCATTGCTGTGGCATTAAGCAAAATCTTTCATAGGCTATTTTAAGACTTCAGCCAAAACTGAACTACAATAAAAGCACTTTTATTGTAATGGGTGTCATTGTTGCACAGACATATTTGGAAAGCATGTACCGTATGCTGCTTGTCTCCATGCGGTGATATTGCTTTCCCTGGACTGTTCCACAGAACAGCATAAAACTGTTGACATCATCGTTCTAAAGTTTGGCTTTAACTTTGGCTCTGTGTCCATAGTCATGCAGGTGGCCAAACATTGTATGCGATGCTGGTAAAGTATGTTAAATAGTCGTGGACAATTAAACTGCACTTGCTTTGAATCAATATAAAAAATATAATTTTTTTCATCTCAACAAAATAAAGTAAGACATTTCAACCGGGCTCTGTCCATTTTTCAGACCAAAGAAAATGTGCAATTGTCCGTTTTTACACACAAAAAAGCTTTCTTTCTACATGAAAACATTGCATGATGAAATACTTGCAAATAAAAAAAAAAAATCTTACATTTATGAGTGTTGCGGCGAGTAGCCCGGCACCCTGCCTTTCCCGCAAGATGCAGGTGGAATCAATCTTTAATCACTTGTGCACACCTGGAACTCTTAAAGAGACTCTTGCACCAGAGCCGCCAAAAGGCAGAGCCTAGAGCCAATGAAAAGGTGTCTCTTCTAAAAACCTCCAAAATTGCTGTGTGGAGCTGCGTAGTCCCTACCAATCAGTGAAGTGACAGCCGCTGTCCAAGTTTATATCGCCGGTTGGATTAATTTGCCAGATGCAGGAGACGGGGTGGGGCTTTGGCTTCCATTCATTCCATGGACTGGCTCCGATGAGGAAATGAACAAACATGGGATTGTTTGGCTTTGTAGTTTCCAATCATTGCATACAAGTGCTAGCACAGGCAATGCAAAGGGCTAGAAACCACTATTTTTGGTCGCTGCTTTGGACAGCTGCAAGTTCCTCGAGTAGATCTTGCACTGTACACACATCATGTTTGTGGTGAAAGATGTTGGCAGAAGGTTATGTGTAACTCACGCAGCAAAGCAGTCCAAATAAACGCCAATGCACCTTCTCTTGTCTCATCTGTCGGTGGGCACATCCGGGTAGTTAAGAGTTGTGGAGAGTTTACGTCCACATGACAGTCTAGAACAAGTGGAAGGATACAGATGTGGTGGGCGTGGCTCACACTGCTGCTGTAGGTGAAGACGAGCTACTGGCTACAATTCCAGTTATGTCTTGGCAATCTTGTATTTCCATTCATACCCATCATTTGTATGACAGAAGCCTAGACTATTTTATTCATAAAAGATGAACATAGTGTGAACATAAGCTTTATACATTTTGAAGCTGAAGTATTTCCCAATTGTGTTGATGAATTGGTTAATTATTTGAAATGCTTAGTGATGTGTTTGTGTTATCTGTGCACCTGTCCTTGTCTTGAATACATAAATAAAGAATAAAATATACATATGCACATGATCTTGTCACAAAGCTATCAATTGCATTTTCAGTTTTGTACAAATATGTACATGGAGGTGGTCAGGAAATTAGTAAATTCACTGTTGGCTATAGTTGAGTTTTGGAAGATCTGTAGGACTACTTGAGTAATTTTTGTTGAGTAGAATACTTATTATGCTGACTCCGCCACATGTGAAGAGAGATAGTCTAGAATACCTTTTTACTCCAGTAGGGTCTACGTTTCTACAAAAATGCTCACTACACTAACTTGATTTGTGTAGATGTAGGTTGCTACTGACTCACAGAAAGAACATTTGACCTTGTTCAGGTTGTGGGTGCGATGTCAATGATGTGGCAGTCTGTTGAAGCATAACTGTCCTTAAATGTGAGTTACTTACAGCATGTAAGCACAACAAGATGAGAAGTAGGAGATAGATAATAGTAGTAAAGTATAGATGAGTGTTTGCGCCACCAATGCAAAGTTCACAGTTTAAGAAGACTAATTAAGACCTGGTGAAGGAGGGAGAAGAGGACAGTGTGCATTTATTCGGATGGCCTGAGGGGAGAGACTGTTGGCCATTCCGGTGGTTCTGGCTTGGGGTGGCAGTCGGTTTGCTTGCGTTAGGGCTCACACCTTGGAGTGGTACCACCGAACGGCATCTGGTGCATTCGATCTGAAATACGGGAAATTTTAGTGAGTAGCCCAGTAATGCGACTGTATAGTAAGCATGCTTACTCAAGAATTTTTGTTTCCGCAGTCACTCAATGACAAATTCATTGAGCAGGACATACCATGGAGGAACATACCCACCCTCCACCTTCTTGTTGGGGCTCAACTGGACAAAATCCCACGAGAACAATTTATAGTCCCCAACCACAATCCACCGGGCTGCAACTTTGCGACATGGTGCCTCTTCAAACCATGAAAGATGTGGGTCATCAGTTTTCCTTAACGCAAATCCAGGGTGCAGCAGGAGGCCGAGCCTCCATCACCACCTCCTGGATCCAGGGTGCAGTAGGCTGCTCAGCCCCCACAGCCCTCAACTTTTGCAGAATAAGAATCTTCTAAGATGGCCAAGGTTCATTCACCTCTTTACCTTGCCCTCTCCCTGCAGGTCCATGCATTTTCCTTCGTTCCTGGCAAAGGATTACAAGGTCCCCCACTTTAAAGTCATCGTGACTTCTTTATTGAGTGACTATTAGTTCGAGAAGATCTTTATTATTATAGAAACACGTTTTTGGACCCTTTTCAAGGGTCGCATTTCTTGGGTGATTTTCCTCATTCAAGGTTCTTTTTGTAGATATTTTTCATGTGGATCTTGCTATAACCTATCTTGCAGGATTTTTCGTTTATTTTAGAGTGGTGGATTAGTAGTAGTTATTGATGCTTTTGATGGGATGATATAAAGCATATGCCTTATATCGTCACGTGACCGGGCATCACGGGCGTGATTAATTATTCGTAACTATCAATTTCTGCATCTCTGATTGTAGACAGGATATTCTATACTGCATCTTCTATTTGATACTCTCTCTGTCCAGGAAAGATGTGAAGGTCTCCTTCATGTTCCTGCCCATGTTGGAGTGGATGGTAATGAAATGGCTGATTTTGTTGGCCAAAAATTCCCTTAGACACATCTATTGATGTGACAGTTGAAATAAGTTCATTTGAAATCAAGCTTATTATTAAGAGTCATGTGTATCAACTTTGGCAGGATTATTGGAATCTTTGTGATACTGGACAGCAACTGTATCAGATAAAAAGTAGTGTTGGTCCATGCAGATCCATGGGCAGGAACGCGGGGGAAGAGAGAGCCTTTACTCGCATGAGAACAGACCACACTGGACGCAATAAGTCACTGAGTAGGATAGGCAAACATCCTATCGGTTTATGTAATGACTTTCAAGAACCGGAAACTGTTGAGCATGTGCTGATTCACTGTACGGCATATGAAAGAGAGAGAATTGAATTAGTTTTATGGTTTCAGAATAATAAACAGGATTTCAATCTGCTGAATGATCAAGGATCATGTAGGGCTATAGTTACTTACTTATATAGCACAGAATGAATTGGAAGATTATAGATTTTAAGGGCATATTTGTAGTGTTACACTACAGTCCCTTTTTTGGTGTTCTGGTCTCCGCTGATCTCCTGTCCACGCTCAATCCGGTGGGTGGCGGAAGACGTGCCTTTGTAGAAGAAGAAGAAGGTTTGAGCAGTCCTGTATTTTCCTGCAACTTGAGTGCTCAGAAAAAAAAAAGTTTTAATCTTGCCCTTAATCATACACACAGCCATTTTTCAAAACGAAACATGTAAATGGAAATCTGCTGTTTGTTACGGTGAAGTGCCACAGTGAAGAGACGAAACCAGAAGCAGAGAATCAGTTTTGAACAGGAAGTCGATGAACCTGTTTCTATTATTCAGCTGTGTTTCAATGAATTTCACGGTTAACAACTAAAAAACTTGAGTTCTCAGACTTGTTTAACAGATTAAGAATGACTCTTGGATGAGAGTCGAAACGTTTTGTTTTTCTAAAAACAGTCCAGATGACTTCAACCGAATCGTTTTCTACAATGGAACACTGCTGGACGAATGAGGGATTACACCGATGTGTTAACAATGACAACAATGTAAATTGAAAGTCGATTTATGTTTTAGTTTCATATAAAGTACCGGGGGGGAGCATGCTATTCTAGTTTTTACCTAAATGAAGGGTATCTTGTTACATCTGACTACAGCGATTCTTTTAGTTCTCTTTTTTTTTCTCTCATCAATCCAAATGATTATGATATTTTACCTTCTGTGGCCACAAAGATCTGAACTGGCTCGATCCTGGAGACGATTTCTGCAAGATCAGTGAAGTCTGCGTCCGGACATGTGCACGGCTGACCCAAAAACATACAAACATCGTCACAACAGAGATCCTAACGCGCAGAACCGTTTCCGGTGTTTTGCACGTTTTGTCTCACGTCAGTTTTCTTGCTTTCGTCGTATTCGGCCGAGCGATGGTCCTTCAGCATGTTTTGGATGATGTCTCCACGAGCCCAACCGGTGAACAACAGTTTACCGTGCTGATAACCTATGTCCTGAAGGCATAATATTACAGAATAACATTTACGTTCAAATTAGCAATAGTATGTTAATCACAGCGCAGTGCAGTGAATAGAGCTGTAACAATTTATCAGAATAATTGTGACTAATCGACTATTAAAAGAACTGTAGTCATAATTTGAATGTTGTAATCATTATCTGGAATATAAAAGACACAAAAACACCAAAATACCCTTTTATAACAAAGACAGTGGCATTATTAATCAGACAGACAAAATAGAATCGACAATTTTGGTTTTCCACAATGTGATTTTAGTCACCATATTTCAACATTTATTCGCTTCAAAACATATTTAAATTTAAAATAAAAAAAAGTTGACGACTACTAAAATAATCAGTAGTAGCAGCCCCAGCAATTAATACTATTTAAATAGGTGATTATTAATGTATTCAGTTAGTTAATGAAACGCAAACTATACAGCGATCAATCTATACTCACTGAAGGATCAAGTAAAATTTTAATTAAAAATTCAAAAGTACATATCGGAAGGAGAATGCATTTTAAGATCAACATTTGTTAAAACAGCCCTTGATCGTTCTAATTCTAATATTCTTTTCCAGTCAGAAATAAGGTGGGCAATACAGCAACTGGTGCTCTAGCTAAACAACACAAAAGACTGACAAATGACTAAAAGGAAACAACGTAGTTAAAGGATAATTGTATCAAGAACCATCGAGGTCTTAACAGAAAGTGAGTTGACTTACGTAGATTTCATCAAATTTCCCAAAGTCCATGGTCTTGAAGCGGTCGATGGGTGGTCTTATGTACTCACAGTAGGGGCTCTTTTTCACCACCTCCAACTGCCGCACACACAACACATAAGCCAAGCGGGACTGGATCTCTGCCATGTCCGGCACCTGCAACACCACGTGCACCAATCACAGAGTATAGTCACCACTCACTCGAATTATATATATATTAAGACACATTATCAAGGAGCAAACATGTGAAATGACAAAACTGAAGCTCGAGGACAGCTCCCCAAAAGTCAAGAATATTGAACAGGTGACGCACATGGACTTGTGGTCTGAACATGAGAAATATACATTTAGTGATAAGAAACGAGCCAAAAATGCATAAAAATGTCTATGAAATGGAATGTATGTTTGTTGTTTTTGTGACAAACTAGTTGTTTCAATATAGCCTGCATGATCTGATTCATAAATCAAATTGAGTTGAAATGATTTATATGTGGACTAACTTTTCTAGTGCTTGTTTAGAATTGCTTTGCAGTTACAGGTCAGATCTGTGGAGAAGCAACTCCAGGTATTTTTGAGCAATCTAAACACCTGTAATTACATAAATGCTAAATACATTTGATACTAAACTGTGGAACATTCTGCGCAAAGCATAAACATCCCCATGGAGACAAGCAAGGGACAGACCCTCCATCAGAAAAGTCACGTAGAGCACTGTTTAAATTAATTCAGAAACAAGGTACTGGCTTCACCGTATTCACCTTATTCCGCCCCCTTTTGCGTCTTTCTGCTACAGATCGACACTTTTCCGGTTGAGCGGGAATTCTGTTCACCAAGTCGTGTGGGGAAAAAAAGTCTCGCTGCTAAAATATTATATTAAGGAGATTGTTTGTCACAAGCTGCCCAAATAATGGTGCATTTTACACAGTGTTGTGTCTGCGTAGGATGTATTTGCTCGAGATCGGCAGCTCTGTGTTCAATGATACGAGCAGAACGAGGGGCACAGTTAATGGCGGCACGCGGTAACTTCCGGAATAAGGTGAATCCGCAGGCACGGGGCAGTGAAAGATAACCAGAACTTCTCAAGTCGTGCAATACTCTACCTTGACTTTCTCGGCCCAAGGGTTGATGCGCTTCCAGAGCAACCACCATCCAGAGAGGCAGTCGCCGTAGTTACACAGGTCGGTCTCATCCTGGCTCCCCACATCAACGGCAATGACGGTTTTGGCACCCATGTTCCTCGCAACATCCGCTAAACGTCCAAAGGAAACGCATCAACGTGGAATCCAAAAACAAAAATATTAAGATTAAGATTAAGTTTAAGATTAAGTTTATTTAAATTTAGAAGTCAAAAGGTGATTTCACACCGCAAAACCACTGTAATGCTGTTGTATTTCAGAAGCTACTATGAGCATTTAAGATCAATCTAAAACAAGTTATTTACCAGGAAATAAAATGTTAATTTGGACTGACCATTTCCATTTGTTTATTTTCTTAAAAAGGGTCTTGGGGGTTTGCATTTTTGTCATGTCGAGTTTTAAATAGACACCAGAAAAACAGACCAAAGCCCAAAACAGTTCATCCATTGAACCAAGAACTATAAATACAGCTGACCGGGAATACTTTTTTAGGGGAAAAACTGAAATCACTGTATTGGAGTTCATGCTTATGGATCAGTACCACAGACAACGAGAAAAATACAACAGCTTTGCAAAATTTTCAAGAGCACAGCTTTTTTTGTCAATGCACCAAAACTTTTTTAAATCATCTTTTCGTGTTTTGAAATCAGAAGGACAAGGCCAAGCTATTAAAAATGAATGCAATGGTCCACTGACGATGACGACGACATAAAGGGCAAACAGAACTTGCATAACCTCAAGTTGAAATGTCTGATTGCTTTATCTTTATCCTTGTAGTTGATAAAATGAAAAATACAACTGTATAACTGTAACACAACAGCTTAATAATTAATTCATTAATAATTCATTAGATAATTAATTGAATACATGAATTGTGATGTATATCTGTAAAAGTTCTATAATAATTCCTAACACAATAGGACATTAATCTCTGCCTTTTCAACGTGAGGATTGGAACACAGTTTAATAAAAAAAAAAGAAAAAAAGGATGAAATGATTAAGCATGGTAGAAAAAGATTCAGTTGTAGTCATCTGGACTCTAAAACAGAGTCCAGATTTATATACGTGATATATGTGAGGTCCACTGCTGACACTCACTTCCGGGTAAGTGTATGCTATTTTGAGAGTCGCTCACTTCTTTTTATCGTTAATCTACAAATTATACAAATACTATTTTAGCTTCCTATACACCAGTGGAAGTTTGATTGCTCCTTAAACAATCCAGAGCCTTGTACAGCTCACTTCCGTTCAGTATTTCGTGGATTAAAAACCACCTTGCTCTCTAGCCTCAGCAGTTCGGAGGGAACGATGCGCTAAACGCCAGCCTGTAGTGCACCGTGAGCTTCCCGTCTACAGTAGGTTTGCTCCCCTCAGCGACCACACGCCCGCTGAATGGACTCGTGACACTCTGGTAATTGGAAGTTCTATAGTCAGAGACGTGAAACTACCAGCGTCAAGTGTTAGATGTTTACCAGGGGCCAGACTGCGTGACATCAAAGTAAACCTTAGACTTTTAAAGCAGAGTAGACAGAGGTTCCGCTGAATCGTGTTTCACGCAATTGGTTACGACGCCCGGCGTAGACAATCAGAGGTGCTCAAATTACAAGTAGGTGCGGTGTGTGAATTGGCAAAGACGATGTCAGATACCGTGATATTTTCTGGTTCCCTGCCCAATCGGATCAATGCTGAACTGTTCAGCCGCTGTTCAGCATTCAATTGCTGATTATCTACGTGGTGCCCTCAAAACAATATAGTCTTTGTTGAAAATTGGAGTGTGTTTTGGGGAAAGCCCAGGCTCATACGCAGGGATGGCATCCATCCAACTTCGGAGGGTACATCCCTTTTAGTTCGGAATTTGACCAACAGCCTTAGTAGTCTAAAGTGACCACCCAGGGATGAGCCCCGAGCGCAGAGCAGCAGTGTAAGACGCTCCTCTGTCGCTGAGCTCTCCCCGCTCTGTCACAAATTAAGTGTTTGGACTCAAGGCAGATAGAGACTGTGTGTGTCCCTCGTGCAAATAATGCCAAAAAGTCAAACCTAAGAAAAGCTATTTCAGGTGTCAGACCAAATAACTGAATTAAAATAGCGCTCACAAATGATACAAATAAACAAACATATAAAATGTGGACTGCTAAACATGAGGTCAAGTTCCTCTAAATCGCCTTTAGTTAATGAATTAATTAGTGATTGTAACATAGATCTTCTAGCTCTAACTGAAACTTGGCTTCAATAAGATGATTATGTAAGACTAAATGAGTCCATCCCACCCACTCATGTTAACTTTCAGACCGCCAGGAGCACAGGCCGAGGTGGTGGTGTGGCAGTAATCTCACACTCAAGCCTACTCTTGAATCCTAAAATTCACAATGCATTTAGCTCATTTGAAAGCCTCATGCTATCAATCACATGTCCAAATTGGAGAAACCAAAAAGGAGTCTTGTTCGTGGTTCTTTACCAACCTCCTGGTCTCTATTCAGAGTTTTTAACAGAGTTCTCAGACTTTATATCAAACTTTGTGTTAGACTGGGATAAAGTAGTTATAGCTGGAGACTTCAATATCCACGTAAACGATAAACTCAGTAATTCTTTCAACGCCCTGTTAGATAGCATTGGTTTTGCCCAAAAATGTAAATATACTGACTCACAGTCACAAGCACACTCTAGATCTTGTTGTAACATATGGAATAGAGATGAGTTACCTCATTGTCTTCCCTCAAAACCCCATACTGTCAGATAATTTCCTAATTACCGTTCAGTTTATTCTGTGGGGCTGGATAATCTTTAAGAACAAAGTCATAATGAAAAGGACAATATCCGAAAGATCTATCTCAAAGTTCAAAGAAATAATAGAGCCAATATTCAGCGAGATGTGATCCTGCCATGAATTCTCTGAAGTCTGCTCTTGATGTTGCAGCTCCACTAAAGCAGGTGAACTGCGTTCACATAAACAAAGAGTTAAAAAATTAGACCATTTCATCGCTCTCACATGGAGGAATCCCTAAAAGCATGGAAACTCTGCCTACTGTCCTATAAGCAGGCCGTAAGGCCCAAACCAGATACTATTCAAATGTAATAGCAGTCAACAAAAATAACACTAGATTTCTTTTCAGCACTGTAGCCAGGAAACAAAACTGTCACAGCGCAGTAGAGCCCTCAATCCCAGCTACTCTCAGCTCTGATGGTTTTCTTCTGTTCTTTAACAATAAAATAAAAACTGAGATAAATTAGATGAAATGACTCCCACTATTAGCACTGAACAATCCCAAGCTGTAAAACTAGTGTCCCATATAAATCCATCAGTAACACTAGAAAGGTTCACTGCTGTTGATCAAGCAGAGATAACTTCAGCCATTATGTCCTCTAAAACGTCAGCTTGTATTCTAGACCCGATTCAAGCAAATTCCTCAAAGACATTCTCCCCCTAATTATAGATTATATTCTTAATATAATAAATACTTAACTAAAAAGTGGTTATGCTCCACAGTCCTTCAAACACGCAGTCATTAACCCGCTTCTGAAAAACTTAATCTTGATCCTGACCAGTTGATAAACTACAGACCTATTTCAAAACACCCTTTGTCTCTAAAATCCTTGAAAGAGTTGTAGTTAAACAGCTTTGTTGCTACCTACAGGACAATAACTTATTTGAAGTTTTCCAGTCAGGGTTCAGAGCCCACCACAGCTCTGAAAATGTACTAGTTAAAGTCACAAATGATTTGTTTATTAGCTGCTGACAATGGACAGGTCTTAATCCTGGTTCTATCCTGGTGCAGCGTTTGACACCATCAACCACAACATTCTACTGCAGAGGTTAGAACGTGACATAGGTGCCAGAGGCCCCGCCCTCATCTGTTGTTTAAATCCTACCTGTCGGATAGGTACCAGTTTGTTAATGTAAACCAGAGCTCCTCACCCTTTTCTAAAGTAACCTACAGTGTGCCACAGGGTTCAGTACTCGGTCCAATTCTGTTTACTCTTTATATGCTGCCGTTTACATTATCAGAAAGCAGCGTGCCCTAAAAGCTCCATAAAAAGCTTTCAACTGGTTCAAAATGCAGCTGCAAGATCACTAACAGGAACTAAAAGAAAGAGAACACATTACGCCGGTGCTCAAGTCTCTTCTCTGGCTCCCTGTCGAGTTTAGAATCAAATTCAAAATCCTCCTCCTGACTTACAAAGCCATAAATGACATGGCCCCATCCTACCTCAAAGATGCTATAGTATATTATCATCCAAACAGATTCAAAATGCTGGACTTTTGGTGGTCTCAAGAGTCTCTAAAAGCACAGTAGGAGGTAGAGCGTTTAGCTACCAAGCTCCTGTGTTGTGGAATCAGCTCCTGTCCATGTTAAAGAAGCCGACACAGTCTCTTCATTTAAGACCAGGCTTAAAACGTTCCTCTTTGAAATTGCTTATGGTCAGGCCAGTTGGGAACAGAAATAAAAAACCTACAGTTCCCAGCTATGCTGCCCTAGGAGCAACTATACTGGGGGAAGTATGGCAGCTGAGCACTTGAACTTCTTCAGGTTTCTACTTTTTCCCAAAGAGGTTTGGTAGTTTTTCCTAGCCGAGAAGGAGGGTCTAAGGACACGGGATGCTGGGACATTACCAAGTCCCAATGAACATTGTTTATTTTGTTTTTTTTCCCATTGTAGCCCTTCGAGGCAACTACTGTTGTGATTTTGGGCGTTATAAAAATAAATTGAATTGAATTAGAAAAACAAAAAATTTTGACTCTCATGCAAGAGTCATTCTCGATCTGTGAATCGAGAATCTATATTTTTCTACAATGGAACACTCCTGAGTCAGGGATTACACCATGTTTAAGCATGTTTAACATTTCAAGTTCCTAACATAACTTGACTACATATGCAATGATTCTTATATAAAACAAATACATATAATTCAATAATAAGGGTTTGGTGTGAATCTGAATGCTGAGTTCTCACATCACACACATTAATTGATCATTATATGTGAAGTTAACTCTCTTTCCTTTTTAGAAGGACTGATTTACAGTGCTATAATGTGTTCACAAAACCTTGGAAGTCCCTTCGGACTCCTCTTGGCTACAAAAATTAATCAACACTTTATACTTACCACCTTTCTAGATACATCCTGCATTAGGGCCCTGAAACATCCCCACCTCACCCTCCTCTTGTTTCTGGAGGCTGGGACACTTGCAGTTCCCCTACTTGCCTGGCAGGTTGTTGATGTAGCCACCGTCCATTAGTAAGTTTCCATCTTTGGGGTCACAGAGGGGGGGCAGGTACCCCGACAGGGTCATGCTGGCACGCACATAGCGCCATAGAGAGCCTGGTACAGCGGGGGAGGCAAGGGAGTAACATCTCAATACTGGCCTGTTAGTGCTGGTGCAAGCCACGGCACACACCCCAGAGGGACCAGAGTCGTTTTGGGGTGTGTCCCGTGGTTCTGTCCACCTTTAGACTTTGAGTCCTCCACTGTACACCTCACTACCTCGTACACTCACAGTGCAGCAGGTAACAAAGGACATGGCATCATCACAGAGCGTCAAGGCTATTAGATCTCCAAAGTAGGCCCCAACAAGATTCCCCACACTATCCCCTTGGATTGTAGCTGCATTTCTTCTAGTGGTGACATCGGCAGCTTGTTATGACCACGTTTGAAGATCTATCGCTGTGAACATGGCAGGGCACAGCCAGTCTGCTCTTCCCACCAGTGCCAAAAAGGGGCAAGAGCAGGTCGCTGCATGGGTTGGAAGGATAAGAAGCACCAAAGAAAAGCCAGGGTGCAATTTGCATGTAGTGTATGTTGACTGTGAATGGATGAATCTGAATGAGTTGAAGTCATGAGACGAAGCCACTGCAGGAACCAGAACACGTTTAACTTACACATTTTGAAAGCATCAATATATGTTCAACATATTGATGATGTCATGCATTCATGAGTAAAGCCCAGACAAGAGGAAATGCATTGTGGTGGAAAATGGTCTTCTCTCACATGAACCAGATTGGGTACCACAGGACAACAAAAGAACCACATTTCATGTCAGGGTGGGTAAGAGGGACATTTGGGGGGGGTGAGCGGTCTTGAAAATCTGACCTGGGACATTGTTAACATGGCAACCGTCCACAAGCAAGTGGCCTCGGGGTCACAGAGGGGAGGTAAATAAGGGGTGTAGTAGGCGCTGGCCCGAACATAGAGCCAGGCTGCACTACAGGGTAAACCCACAGTGGCATGAACTATTGCCAGAAACACTATTTAAAAATAAGTTAAATCCTATGTGATTGGCAAAGGCAGAAAAGCAGCAGAATAAAGCTTAAATGAATGAGGGAGAAGCATGGTTTTGTTAAAGCGAGAGAAAATGCAGGTGTTCTGGATCCTACGGGTCGACAAATACGTCAGTCTCTATGCTAAAGCCCCGTGTAAACACTGCCTTGCGATGTTCACAGCGAAAATTAACAGTTTTAGGCACACACAAAAAAATCAGAAAGCATGGTAAACAAAAAGGTAAAATAGTGGATAGTTAATGGCTTTGCTCTAGGTCAAACACATGCCACGATGCGGCCTACAGCGTTTGCAGTAATAATCAAGACCACAAGTATTCCAAATCCAAACATTTCTCTTTCTGCTTTATAAGAATCACAAGGGAAAGCTTATGGTTAGAAATTCCCATTAGTGTTTAACTGTACAACTATGCCACTGACTAATTAGAGAATTAAACGTAACTTTTCTTGATGGTATTGCTTTGCCTAGAAATATTCCACATTATAGCATTAAACATATCTGTCTCCATGGAGAAAAGCAGGTGGTCAGATCTGTGGAGAGGCGAGCCCGCTCACAGAAAGGATGCATGTTGGTCAATAAAAACACCTGTAATTGAACAAATTAGATATTGGTTTGAGTATTGGTATCGCCGAAAGAATATAACTGTATGTTTACACTATTCATAATTTTATATCTCAAATAAATATATTATTTTTAAAATAGTGAAAAGTTTATTTGTGATCATTATTTCAACTTAAAATAGATTAGTGGCTTTGGATTTTAAAAATGCAAATATTGATATTGGCTTAAAAAAAAAAAGAAAAAAAATCTATATTGGGTCATCCCTAGAAAAAAATCCACACAGATATGTTTAATGCCATACTAGGGCACATTCCTTAAACAATCATCTCTATGGAGACAAGCTCAGTATAATTCTACAATTAATAGTAGGGTACATTATTAGAGTAAAACTAAGAGTTTCTTCTCTGGTCTCTTACCATCCTGATGGACTCGCATGGCTGAGGCTGTGATGTCAGTCGTGACATTAAAATATGGCAACCACAAGTCCTAGAAAATAAATAAAATAAAATACATGCGTTAGGGTCCTTGCTTTTTGCATTTTCATTGCCTTACTCCTTTACCTCAATTTGCTTGTCCTGGAAAACCTTGTATATACTTGTGTTGAAAGCAGAGCCGGAGAACATTGAGGTGATGGGATAAGTCAGATCAAGAACCGTCTTAAACACTGAGTTCATCGCCTATAGGAAACATAACAGTATTTTAGTGTTTAATCGTTATTCCTCAACAGGACAAATGTGGACAGTGTACCTTGGACCACTCCCGCGCTCTTTGTTTGGTGCGAACAGTGCCTCTCTCCACCGCATACAGTGCACTGATGAATGACCCTATCGAGGTCCCTCCAACTATGTCAATAGGTATTCCTGCTTCCTCCATGGCTTTGATAACTCCAACATGAGAACAGCCTCTATATAAACAATACAGTATGTAAAGAATACTCCTTTCATAGGGGCACAGTACGAGGGTTTCTTGCCTGGCTCCACCTCCTCCCAGCACCAGGGCGATGCTATTCCCGGTCAGGGCTCGGGCCAGCCGAGAGAAGTCACTGTGTCTGTCCGTTTTTTTCTGAAAAATCTTTTCATAGACCTCCCTCTATTGATGAGACAAAATGCAACTTCAGATTGATAAAACACAAAAAATATTCTGACTTTAGATAAACCTGTACCAGTTTGCTGGGGCTACGTCGGGAGAAGACTCGGCGCGGACACTTTAGGTGAAGGTGACCTGAGCACCAGCTTCTCATATTGAGCCACTCCACTGTGCGGGACGGTTCTGGGCCGTCCTCTCGATGCAAGACCACCAGCTTCTTTAGAGCTCGGACTGCTGTGTTCTCCAAAATCTGCTCCAGCTAAAATTACACAACAGAAAGGTGACGTAAATCTTTATATTAGAGACACAATCATATCTATTCTTTGAAAAACCCACCTCTCCAAGTGCAGGCTCTTGGTCCCCCACACCCACAATGAGAATGCAGTCAGCCTGTCGAATACAGCGCTGTGTCCAGGGGGTCATGTTGTTGTCGGTCTGGTACAGAACGATGCGGTTTATATCCTCCTGCTGGGCCAGCCAGCCGGACAGCCGGTACTCGTGGATACTGGGGCATAACAGAACATTGTATATAAATTGGCCCACTTTTAAGCATTTTTCTACCCCTATTGGCACTTCAAACGCTTTACACATATAGTGAATGTTGTTTTGAAGATAAGCAACAACAAAAAATAGCAGATTAAAAAAACAAAATGTTATGTTATAAACTTTCAAATCAGGGTATGAGGTGCACTTTTGTGATTCATTTTACATATATTTCACCTTTATCTGAAAATTAAACCTCAACTCATACATTTGAAGACATGCTTTAAGAAATTTCTGTTGATATAATGATGTCTGAATATCAGAAATATCGCCCTCCCTAAATGTGTAATAAAATGCCAATATAAAATAAGCACAACACTGTCCTGTGCATACCTGTCCAATGCAGACGCACCCAATCGTTCTTTTATTACATCACTTGTTAACAGTAAAGTTGGCCCTAAATAAAAAGACAAAACAGTCAATTATTTATAGCCTTAAAAAATAAAATTATAATAATAATCACACAAAGTAATACAAGTGTTTACCGATGGCACTGAGGGCATGACTGAGCTCCAGGTTAAAAGCATTGACTGGCACCTCGTCGCCCACAGGCAGCACAGCCACAGTGGAGAGGTTACTGAAGGGGTTGGTCACATCTGCACTGGTGGCGACACTCGGCAGTCCCAGAGCAGAAGCTAGAGGTAAAGTATGTCAAAATATCGACCATGCAGCCCGAAGTAAAGTCACATTGGGTATTTTTACAAGCAGTTCTCTTTTTCTAACCTGTGAAAGGTCCTCGCCCCTGCTGAAGGTTCCCTAAAATCTTTTGGCCTAACAAGTGGATCAACCGTGTCACCACCTAAAATATCACCATTTCATAAATCAAAGAGCACCAAAGAATAAAACGAGAACATTTTGAAAAGCCATATGTTTCACCTGTGGATATCGTCTTTTGATGTTATTGAGCGTTCCTTCAGGAAGTTTGACCAGCTCCGTGTCCCGGACGGCGTGGACGGTGGTGGCCCTCGGCTGTTTAGTCAAAGCTTCCACCTCAAGAACAAGAGAGGACAAAACATTATTATTTAACTTTTTTAATTTTGTAGCATTCAATACAAAAGTCAGACACCTACCACACCAATAAGATCTCCTCTACCATATTCCCCAACAAGCTCTTTCTTCCCGTTTGCCTTGCGGATGACCGAGCGCAGACGTCCGTTCAACACTATGTACGTGCTGTCTGACTTGTCATCTTGTCTGAAATGTAGAAACATTAAAATCGAAATATAATATAGTTAACAGAAAATCACAAACAAACATGACAAAAACGGTACCTATAAAGACCTCTTCCAGCTTCCACAGCCATCCAGTCGATAGCGAAGTCCATCTGTCTGATGAAGGCGGACATGTGAATGGCCACTGTGTGAGCAGCACTCAGGACAACACTGGGCTGCTCGCGCATGATTCTAAAACGTATATCATTGGTTTGCTAAATATGTAAGATTGCAATGTTGAGAGAACGTGTATCAAGTGAACTAAAACCAAACTAATCCAACCATCTTACTCGTAAAAGTCTGACTTGGAGATCTTGAGATAAGTACAGTCCTGGACAGCTTTGACGGTGAATATAAGGGGCTCTCCGGTGAGCACGGCCAGCTGTCCCACCATCTCCCCCGGGTGGGTCACAAACAAGCACACCATCTCCTGTTTGTTGATCATCCGCTGGTACACATGCAAACACCCGGAGAGGACAAAGTGCAGGCTCACATCCTGGAAAGAGATGTAAATTAGACACAGCAGTCAAATGTATACTGCAAATACAGTGTAATGTATTTAAATGTGTACTGTACCTGGTCCCCTTGCCCGGCTAAAACATCACCAGCTTTTGCATAATGAAGAGTTACTCTCCCATTCAGCAAAGACGGGTCCTAGAGAAAGAAAATAGAAAAATTCACAAATATGGCACAGAAGAACCCAAAATCAGTCAACATCTATATAATACAATGTACACTTGTCTCCTATTGAAGGCAAGGCAAGGCAAGACAACAAAAGGCAATTCAAAGTGCTTCACACAACAGGAAAAAAATGCATTAAAATCACAAAGACATGACAGAAATCACAAAACTTTCATTTCTATTCATTCATGTTAACAATTTTGCTGACGTGAATCATACATTTTGTCCGTGCTTGGTGATCCGCCAGATGGAAAACCAAATCTATTGGACCACGCTGGCTGACATTCCAGACACTCTCATATTTATTTGACATTGCCAGCGTGATAGGTGTCTCCGGGATGGGCACATCAACTTTAGATTGATTATTTCCCATTATTTGACCGTCCCTAGACGTCAGCGCGCGATATTCCTTTGCACACTGTCTCTGTCTGTGCTGAGTGAAAGTATCTTTTACGACGACTTTCTCTTCTACAGCTCCACCTTTTATGTGTACGTGTAGCGCTTTTGTATCTTTAACGACGGACCCAGTCTCGTCTGCCCCTCCCTAGATTTAGCTTTCGCTAAACTAACCAGCGTCTGTTCTCTCTCCCCTGCTATACGGCTGTGCTTGGAAACCGGTAGAATGGGCTTTTGTGTCGAGCGGAATTATTTACATGTTCAATTGTAATTGTGTCTAAATAGTAGTTTTAGAATTGTAAAGAATTTCTCGAAAGAAAGACCTTTTAATTTAACACTAGAACTCCCAAGGCCGTCAATTTGGTTTTCAGAATTGTCTCATGTCTCATTACTCTGGTCACGTTGCTCTTTCAGATTCATGGGCTCTTTTCTTTACTTTTGTGTATATCATCCCCATATTGCAATTCAACTGAAATAAAAATGTTAAAACGAGTTCTGAGTAATTCTACCTCTAACTCCCACGCCCGTCAATTTGACGGCTCTATCAAAAACATTGTAATTTTTTGCAGCAGATGACAGTGCCGTGCGAGCGTTGCGTCACCTTTAGTGTCTCTCACAGCAAAGCTAAAAGTAAAATGGATATGAGGCGATTATCCGTACAAAAGGCCCTGGCAATACTTCAAAACATTGAAGAGGTTTGTTCGGGAGGTGAAGGCGATCTGGGCGGCTCAGCCGAATCAGGAAGCGAGCCAGAGGACGACTGCGGCGGATGCAAAAACAAGCCGGCAAATCTCACTGGCAAATCTCACTGGCAAATCTCACAGGCAAATCTCACTGGCAGTAGGTTTATTGTAAATGTTCAAGGTATTTATGACAAACTTTATTATATAGCTATGGCATTTTAGGGTGTCGAGGTCAATAAACTAAGCGCCTGTTGCTTCAGCTGCCCCGGTAACATCGCGGCATATTCTTGGCAACGGTGACAATATTCAAGGTATTTATTTCCTGTGTTATAATAGTATTTGGCTGGCTTTTTTAAAATATTTTTTTTTAAGATGGGTCCAGATCAATGAATTAAATCGCGTATATTCTCTGTCACAGCGGCTTCGCTATCGCAAACAACCCTCCTCCTCCTTCCTCCGCTGATGCTGCTCAACTTCGGCACTGAATAATGATAATATTCATTAAAGAGGCTAATAGACCCATTTTTAGCCTGTTCGAAGAATCATTGTTTTGATTATGTCATCGCCAGAGAGCAAAAGTCAAATTGACGGCTTGGAAGTTCTAGTACTTCTAAAATCCTGGTAGTCCTTGTGTTGAGACATAAAAGAGTGCAAAGAAAATAATCATTTCAGTCATATGCACAGCCAAACAAAACTGTTCTTATCTTAGATTTGAACAATGCCAGAGTAGAGGCCTGTCTCATATCTTCAGGAAGACTGTTCCAGATTTGAGCTGCATAAAAGTGAACAGATCCCGCATGTTTAGTCCTTACTCTGAGGACCTCAGGGACCAGCCTCTTGCTGGTGCCCAGAGTCCGAGATGGTTCATATGGCACTACCATGTCCAAAATGTACTTTGGTGCTAGGCTTGTATACAAGCAGAGCTGCTTTGAAGTCTATTCTCTGAGCCACAGGGAGCCAGTGCAGAGACCTGAGCACAGGACTAATGTGATCGTACTTCCTGGTTCAAGTCAAGACCCGAGCAGCAGCGTTCTGGATGTACTGCAGCTGTTTTACAGCTCGTTTGGAGAGGCCAGTGAGCAGGCATCCACACACTGCTCTTTTGGATGCAGTGACAGAGTGAATCCACTGGTCCATATTCACCTGCCGTTAAGTGAAACATAGATCTGAGTGTCATCTGCATAATTGTGGTTAATTTTTGCTGCTTATCAACCAACCTAACGGCAGCATGTAGAGGTTAAACAGAAGGGGTCCCAGAATTGACCCTTGAGCAACCCACAGGTCAGGGGCATGCAGGTCTTAGTTGTCATTACAGAATAATGCAAACTCATTACACTTGGACGTGGAAATGAGTTCTAACGGCAGCTGAGCTGGAGGGTTTGTTAATCTGTTTACTGTGGCAAACAGGACACGAATTATTTCAGAAAAAGATCCTTCCCTGGTTCTGCCTAAAATTACATGTACAACTTCTCTCTGTAAATCTCTTTCTGAACCTGGAGCTTTGACTTTCGCCATTTTCGTTCAGCCAGACGGCACTCCCTTTTCTGTGCTCTGACCGAATCATAATTTCTCCATGGCGCCGTCTGCTTTTTTAAAAAACAATTTTAGCCTTCAAAAGGGGCAATGGTGTCGAAAACATTCAAAACACTAGATGTAACAGAATTCAACAAATTATTTACATTTGAACATGAGACATTTTCAAAGTTTATCATTTCCATAAACAGTTTTCCCGTGCTGTCATTTATGTGTCTCCTCCGAACAACTGCAGGATCAACCGTGGGTTTGGGAAAAACAGACAGGTCAAAGAAGACACAGAAATGATCAGACAGAGCAACATTGACCACATTGACGTTCGAAATATTAACCCCTTTTGTAATTAGAAGATCCAGAGTGTGCCCTCTGCTGTGGATGGGGCCACTCACGTGCTGAGTAAGACCGAAAGTTTCAAGGACAGCATGAAGCTCTTTAGCGTTTCTGTCACAAATATTATCAACACGAACATTGAAATCACCTTTAATGACCAAACCATCAAAGTCTGTGCATACGACTGAAAGCATCTCAGTAAAATAATCAATACAACTTTGGCAGGGAAAAGATTCAGTTGTAACTGAATCTTTTCTACAATGGAACACTACTGGACGAATGAGGGATTACACCAACATTAATTAAGAATGATTTGTTACATAAGGATCTGACATTCAGCACAGCAAGTTCCAGACTAGTTTCAGTGAGACTGGGCATGATCAAGGAATATGAATCAGATTTCTCAGATTGGGCCACCTGACTCGCATTTTGTTTTCCCATCTTTGTGATGTGACGACAGAAATAGCACTAGGAGGGGCTGTTTTTACACAAGGCCCCGGGTTGGTTTGAATTTTATTATGACTATAAGTCCTGGCAACACTGAGACACAGTGCATCCTAGCTATGGGCGATACCAGGTGAAAGGCGAGGGGGGATAGGTGGGGCAGCTTTTGTTGGTGCAGCGGGAGCCGGGGAGAGTATTGAGCATTGTATATAAATCAGATCTACATAAATATGCCACGAGTGCTGTATCTACAACTGTTATTGACTGATGAGCATTTTACAGGAAATACCTTTATACAATATGTATAAATGCATATTAACATAAACTAAAAGGCATACAAACGAGACAGTGGCCCACATTCTATACTGCTCAGTATTACAGTCACCTAAATCTGGGGTCAGAGTAAGATTTTGGACATTATGCTCCATTCATGCAGAAGGAAATAATTTGTCTATTTTTTGTGCCTCAACAGAAAATGCTTTTGTCTATAGATGTAATGACACAATCTGCCACTTTTTACACTCAACTGAAACCAACCTCTATCTTCATGAGTTTGAGGAGCTCTTTCTGGGCTTCCTCAAACAGAACAGCATTGGATTTGGCAGAAACTGGACTGAAAACATCATCCACTCCTGGTTCTTCCTCAGGATACAGGTAGATCCCTGCGGGAACCTCATCCACTTCACGCTCACGCTTGTCTTGAGCTCCACCACACTAGCACAGAATTATGAAAGAATCCATTTATTTAACATTCAACATTGTGAGAAATCGAGAGATAATTATAAACCAATAATCTTTATCTCTTATCAGAGGCACTTTACCTTTGATGTTTGTGGAGTTTTTCCCTCCTCTGCAGAAAGAGAGATACGACCTCTTTCATATGCCATGTCAAAGTCCGACTTAAGACTTTTCTGGATCCCTGACAAGAACAATAAAATACCACTTTCAAATTCTTTGCATACACAAAAAGAAATACAGAAGTTATTTTATTGGAGTGTGTAAAGCCTCGTCTTAAAACATTAACACTTTTATTATCAGGCTTTTAACACTGCATGAATTGTGTGGTCCTCTGTTGCCTATGACTGATTTCTGTGTGGTTTGGATTGGATTGAAATGAGATACGGTTTTATTTGACGTGCCATCACCTGTTCTTTCGCCTGCTCAAACTTACCCAAACAGAAATACATTTCGCTTGATTTCAATCAAAATTGCAAGAACAAAGAACAAAGACTCTTACCAGCAACATCCGCAGGCATGGAAATTGCTCTGCTGAGACGTGACACTGTAGCACCATCCTTTTCCCCTGTTTAGAAAAAATATATATATTATCACAAACTTGGATGCTTTTACAAATAATGCATTACCAAAACTACTGCTGTGGCATAAATGATTCTACCTGCATCCTCTTTGACAGCAGCCTGCCTGTGCTCCTCTAGTACTGTCAGGCTGCTGAAGCATTTCCCGTGACGTATTGGACTGGGCCGAGTCTGATGAGGCGATGGAGGGGGCAGACGGCTGGGTTGCATTTCCTTTAAAACAAAATTATAATGAGTGGTTTGCTTGATGTGCGTGCTGTAGCAAAAAAAGAAAAGGCATTTAGTGAAAATACTGTTACTAATAAGCAAGTCCCAAATGAGGCAGAACCACAGCGTGTTAAGATGTTTACAGAAGATTGTCAAGTGTACTTACATGGCTGAACAGCTCGTTGGTGAGCCCCAAATAGTTATGCAGGGCCAGGAAAGTGACTCTTTGGAGACGAACCATAATAATCTAAGGAGAAACACAATTAATCTGTTTAATCTCAGACCAATACACAATGGCCCTCATTTATCAACACTTGGGGGGGATGGTGTAAATATGTGTGTAGAGTTCATATGGCAGAGTCCGCATGGTATTTATGAACCCGGTGCGCATTGCTCTGATCCTGCTGTACACTGAGCTGCTGGTAATAAATGCAGCGACTGAAAACCAGCATCGATTGAATGAAACGTGGCCTCACCGACAGAATTGACAGCATGTGCGCGTGGAAGGGCAGTGTTTATCTGAACAGGAAATCAAATTACATAAAAGAAGAAGTGCATATGAAAAAGAATTATATACACATGAGCAGCGCTTCCCGGAGGTGTGTGGAAAAGCAGCTTGTCCTGGCTGAGATCTGCAGAACCAGGCAGCGGGCCCTGTCTGCGCGCTTTCCGCTCAGAGGACGGAGCTGCAGAAGAAGACCCGAAAAGTGCCTTGTTTGACCGACCAACAGTTACACGCATTGATACGGAAGTTTGATAAATGAGGGCTAATGTCACTTAGGTAGTCATTGTACACACTTGCACCACTCGCACAAGGCTCTCGGGATACTTCTCAAATATAGAGAGGAAGGCTTCGACAGGTAAACACAGGACAGTGGAGACCTCTGCAGCCCGAGCCGACACCGTCCTGTAAGGCTTCTGATGGCCCTGAAGTAAAGTACACAAGACCAATAATTATGCACCCTCCAGGCCATTTTCATATACATTTTAATAGACCAAAAACGTATATGTATCTTACTGTGATGACGTCCAAGATGCTGAGAAGGCTGTGAACACTGTCTCCGGCATAAACCTCCTTGACCACACTCTCTTTGCCATCCTGCAAGAATGCAACAATACGCAGTTATAAATTGTGAGCAAAACTAGGGTTTGGGTTAAGTTTGAGTGATTTAAAAGTCAAAAAGGCACAAAACAACCACTCACAGGTCCAGTAAGGCAGAGTTCGAGCTTCCCCTCCTGCACCACATAGATGCTGTTGTCAGGGTGGCCTGGTCTGAACACATGTTCTCCTTGTTGGAAGCGCAAAAACACCATGTGCTTACACAGCTCAAGGAAAAGTGGCTTTTCAAAGTGACCCAGCACCCTGAAACACACAGGCCGTTTAACAAACAACATTTTGAAAAAAGTAATAGAACCTTTATTTGTGCTACAGTGCTTGAGCACATGGTTCAAAAACAGCAGAATAAAAAAGATGCAATACAATCAACACAGATAGAGTGGAAATATAGCTCTACTACACTTTAATGTACATTGATGACTTTGGTTGTATACTATGCAGCATATGGATATAATAAATGGTAGGGAAGTGACTTGAGTGTATTATAATATTATGTGCAGTATATAGACAAGAAACTAGGCAGGTAATATGACTTCAGTGAGTTAAAACAAAGATAATTCAGTATGTTAAAGTATTGCACATGGTTACAAACAAGTGGATGACACATGTACAGGGCTTTACTTGAAGTAATTTGACAGACAGCAAACCTACTGGACATTTTTGAGCATGTAGAGCACCTCTGAGGGGAGGTGGGAGCTGGCCACATCAAACTCTGTGAGATCAGCCTCCAGCATTGACGGAGGCGGCTCCTTAGCCTGAAGGATGGGCACCTCTTTCTGAAAGCGCAGGATCCTGCACAGGACCAGCACAAACACATCCATATTTGTAGCATACATTGTGTCATATGTGGCTATAATCAGGCCTGCCGGGATAATCGGCATAATGTTCAATAAATCATAGATGGAACCATTAGGGGATCAATGTTTTTTGGGGAAATTATTATTATTATCACAAATCAGTGTTATTGTTAAATGACTGCTTGTATTTCTACCTAACGTCTAATCATCAGAAACATGAACAGAGCCTTAGCGACAAGCAAAGACTTTTCTATAAATGATGGTTTTCAAGTTACTTATTTAAACTTGGCGCTGCTGTTGTTTCACTTCTCCTCTGCACATGCTCAGTTAGGGCAAAACCTGCAAACATCCAAGATTCTCACACAGGTTTATTCAGCGTGGTTTGAGCACAGATCCATGGGTTTGAGGCTGGGTGGTCCCTGTGCAGACCTCTAAAAGAAGCTGCTGTCCGCTCTGGTTCTAAAAGCTCATGTTTGAGAGCGGAGCATGAACAGGCCTCTGAAGAGAGTATAAAAGGGGCGAGAGAAGAAAAATCAAGCTTCCCATGCAGTAATGCCCAGCTGCCTGTAGAGGCCACTAAAAGACACAATGACTTCAGCAGCAGAAGTTAGGGGAAAACAGGTTTGTCATTTTAGATTGTATTGGTCAATCACCGCTTGCCCTTGCCCTTTATTTATGGAAGCTCGTGTTTTAAACAATATTGAACTATTAGAAAATAGTGCGGATTATCCAGCTTCAGCGTCATTGTGCCAGTTTCAATATCATTGTTTATTGTGATAATTTCCGTAGCAATACTTCAAAACGTGATACGTGTAGCTATAATGTCCACATGTTTTGTGATGTACTTTTTGGCAATGTTGATCATCTTCTGCTTCCTTTTCATCCGGGGACGAGACGAGGAGGACGTACCCACCAGAGAATAGGTGGACTGTGACATCTGTTTGAGAGCAACATTGATAAGATTAAAAATGTAAATAATCATTAGTCAAATTGAATACTATTTCTTCTTTCAGGACGGACCTTACGCAGGATTTTGCGGCCATAGAACATAACTTTATCCCTTTTACGAAAGCGATACTTTGGGGTTTCTTTAGTTTCTTCCTCTGTCAGAATCAGAAAAATCACAATCCCAGTCTCGATAATATATTTGATATAGTAATATAATACTGACTTTGAAGTTTTATCCTCTGCAGAAAAAAGAAAAGGAAGATGGAAATGAGAACTATGGCAATGCCGGCACTGATCAGCATTCCCACCATCTGAAAAAGGTAAAAGCAAATTACAATCATAAAACAAAATGTCATTAGCTGTCAAAGTGTCATTAGCTTAATTTAAGACGGATTTATATTTATCCCAACATGCGCTGGCACCATTCTTTGAGAGGGCACTTTGGGACAGGTAATTATGACACGATTATTGTGAGAACAAACATCACAATTTAACAATTATTCACGATTATTGAGACTGTGACTGAACAACACTTTAAAATCTTTAAATGTTTTTTATTCCCATTATATAACATGTTACTATTCCTCCAGTTTGTGACTGGCTTAACAAAATTGAACTTGCTGAAAGACAACATAAAGTTGTCGGTGTAATCCCTCATTCGTCCAGGAGTGTTCCATTGTAGAACAAGATTCAGTTGTGGTCATCTGGACTCTGTTTTAGAAAAAACAAAACGTTTCGACTCTCATCCAAGAGTCATTCTCAATATGTGAAACAAGTCTGAGTCTGAGTAACTAAACTGAACTAAACTGAACTAAAAGCCATTATTTTTGTTCATTAAGACATACTTGTAAGGAAGGAAAACGGGTTATTGCTTTTCTGGTCAGGACAGCATATCGTCATCAGCCGATATTGATAGTTGAGAGTGTAATTTCTATATATATATATATATATATATATATATATATATATATATATATATATCTACACACAGACACACACACACAATATAAAATGAAAAATAATTATCATTTTATTATAACTATTTGATAACCTAGCTCACATCAGATTGATCAAGCCAAGAATTTGTCTTTCTGGCAAGGTTAACTATTTGATGAATAACGTTTACTTGCAGATGTGGTCAAATGCATGATCACATTACATTACGGTGTTAGAAGAAAATGTAAAAAAAAATAAATAATTAAAGACACCTCGAGGGCCTCAGGTGTTGGTGCCTCTTGGATCTCTTGTTCCGAGGTACTTTGTCCCATTGTCATCCTGTTTTGGTCATAGGGCTGGTCCATCAACGTCCACTGCAAACAAAATGAGGCACATATTGCTAAACTCTTGTATTTACATTCTTTCTTCTTTAGTGGTGTCTTACGGCGGTTGGTATCCATAGTGTTACATTACCGCCAGTCTTTACACTTTATTCTTTGGACTCCATTCTTTAGACTCCATTATTTAGACTTCATTCTTTAGACTTTAGACTCTATCCTTTAAACTTCGTCTTTAGACATTAGACTCTAGAACCGCCAGAACATGACAGCGGATGGGGAATTTCTTTACTCTGATCCTCATTTAGTGTTTTCTATTTCTGCCCGATGACTTCTTTGGTGGTGTTTTATGGCGGTTGGTAACTATAGTGTTACATTACCGCAATTCTTTAGACTTTATTCTTTAGGCTTTTTCCTTCAGACTTAATTCTTTTTGACTGTGCCAGAGAGCTGTGCTCTCTGCGCCCGCCCTCCCGCCAGCGGGCAGCTCTAATCGAATGATCGCAACCCTAATAGCAGGACATCAATACTTGAAGTGTTTTCATCATGCAATGATCATGGCAACTGTCCAGCACTACTAGAACTACTTTGTAGTCATTCGTCATGCAATGATCATGGTAGTATTCATTTTGGTGTTTGTCGGTTTTGTGTTTTTTCAGAATGATAGGTTAAACGTTTCCCTTGCAGAGTTGCAGAGTTTGTCAGTTAGACTTCAGAGATCTCCATGGGGAAACAGTATGAGTGCGTGAGAGTGACCACTTTTATCCCAGCGGGTCCACCACTGTCACACACAGACTGCTGCTGCTGTTGTGTTACTTTTGATGACGGTCGGCAGCCAAAAGGTGCATTTACTGCCACCTATTGTAGTTGTACGTCTTCAAAAAAAGTGTTTTATGCTATACTGGAAGAAAAACGGAGAAAGAGAGAAAGAGAGAAAGAAGAGTGTTAATGTTTCATAGTTTTCAAAGCCCATGGGATTAAAGCGGAAAGGAATTTATCGTCACATGTACGGGCGTGACGTTATCATACGTGTTTTTGTCATTCAGTGATCATGGCAAATGTACAGGATATTCCATGCATTACACAGTCACTCGCAATGGCTTCTTGCGATTGCACGGGTTCTAGTTCGTCTTCCACCTGGTCCTCTTCTGACTTGTTTAATGTTGGCCCTCACCTCAGCGTATGTCTGCTCCTTCAGGCAGTCAGACACCTCCGTCAGCTGGATATGGGACTCTTTATAGTCCTCCATCCCCTAAACAGTCATGACATTGATCAAAACAATGGAGGTCATTTGAGTGTAAATGTACTTACAGTATACTCCTGCGGCATCTCTGAAGGATACCAGGCCTCTCTGCCAAAAGTAAAAGGAAATTGACTATGCCTGGGGGTGACCTGTATCTTTGTGCATAGTGCAAACGTTGTAGGTTGGAGATGTTGCTCCAAAGAGGTGGGGTTGTTTCTTACCCTTTTTTCTGACCTCATTTTGAACTACAAAAGTACTATAATGAGGAGCGCAATCGGCTGTCATGTGTTACTCCTGGATTAGACTAATTCTTACCCCTGGATTGTGCCATTCATTTTTTCCACCAGGCTGTTTGTCTCAGGGTGTTTTTTTTTATTTTTAGATTTTTTGGGGCCCGTAGGCTTTATTCAACAAGACAGTACAGCATGAAGCAGGGACAAGACCGGGAATGACATGTAGCAAACGGTTGGAGCTGGAATCGAACTGCACCACACAGCTGGCATATGTGCAAGCCACTCAACCACGAGCGGCACACTATCCACAGCTTTTCACACAGCTCAGCATTTACCTATAAGATTGAGGTTAAAAGGTTCATGCTAAGATTGAAACAGATTGGAGGTTGTATGTTTTGCTTTTGTTAACTTTTCTTTGCATTCTTTATTTCTGAACTCTGTGCCCTGCGTTACAATCCTTCGTGGGGCTGCAGTACGCAGTTAGTCACCTCTTCAGCAGTTTTCCCCTTCAAAGGGTACGCTTCCGCCCATTTTGTAAAATAGTCAATCAGTACCAAATGTACTGAAACACACTGGCTGTTTGGGTCCATGCTTCGACCACCAGGTCCATTCCAACCAGCTCCAATGGCTCGCTAACCTGCATATGAAACAATAAAATGAATGGTTTAAAATAGTGTTGCACCTACATGGAATTTACCTCTATTGGCTGGTACTGCTCTTTCTCCTTTAAATGACTCTTTTTGACACTAAATCTGAATAAATAGGAACACCTTTGTCCAACACACATTTGTGAGTGCTGTACATGGCACCTCACCCAGGCTCCTGCATCCTATGCCAATCGTAGCGGGCAAGTATGTGTTTTCTCCCAGCCACAATGGCCCCCAATGGGTCTGGAGTGAATCCCCTGAAATAGGTTGCTGGCTTCCTCAGCAGTACAGACCACTTTAGTAAAGTAGACCTTGTTTTTGCACTTCCTACAGATGTAATAAAGGTCCCCATCAGCAGGTAAAAGAAACAATCAGTGCTTTACTAGTTTTTGTTATTTTTTTCCACACAATTTTAGTAGCATTTTGGAACAATATTTTATTCCAAATTAGGAAATTTGAAATGTGTTTCACGGAAGAAGTTGATTCTAACCACAATTTTCATATCCTGAGCTCATTCCAATCGGAGCAGACATTCAGTGCTGTTATGAGTGTGTAGGTGTCAACACCTACACAGGAATGTAGAAAAAAGCAGACAGCCATGGGTTGGGACAATTGGGACTGTACACACATCATTTTAAAAACAAATTACAATTACAGGCAAACATTTTACTAAAGTAAAAGTACTAGCACTAGAAAAAAACTGCTCAAAAGTACAATTACTTATATAGAGAATTACAGTAACATGCATAGTGGCTAAGCAGTCACATTCCTCCCCTGCAAATGTGAGCATCTAAAATGTAGAATTTTAAACAGTAGCCTACTCACCCTTCATTACGTATTTTTTGTTTTTTTTATGGCATCCCTGAGTGCTTGGTTTTCAGGTCCAGCAGGAAGCCTCTCATGGATGAGGAAGACAACTGTTGGTCCACTTCAAACAGATTGGCCCGACAACTGTCTAACTAACTAAATAAACTTCAAAACTAACTTAAAACTATTCCTTATATAACACCTGACTATCTAAATTACTAACTGAAACTCTATTATTTCCAAAATAAAAACCCTAGCACGCAACAATCTCACTATCTCCAAATCAAATTCCAGCTGCCTCAAAATCCTTACATTTAACTCAAAACTGGCTCACAGTTGCTCTCTCAATATCTGTAAAACTAACTCAAAATAACTGTTCTATGTCTAAATCAAACTCAAATGTTCCTCACAATTGGCTTCTCTTAATATGTCTAACTTAACTCAAACCTATCTTCCTACTATACTGAACTTAACAAATATCTATAGCTTAAATAACTGAAACCTTCAATCTAATTTCCTACTTAACTGATCTCACTGAATACTTACACTTTCCCTCAAGAGATCTTGTATTTTGGGGTTCTTTTCTACCCAAAAGACTAATCATGAAAATGACAACACCTGCCTCAGCGCAACCCCTGAAGGAGATGCCCCTTGTGTTTGGTACCTGGAAAGGTGTTGCCATCTGTGTTTGTCTCGATCAGTGTGCACAAATAGGGATTTTGCAAACGTGTCAAGGGTTTAAACCAGTGAGAAACATTTGATCCCTCTCGTGCCCCTCCCTGTATTTAAAACAGGGACAGTGCACAGATAACACTAATCATCAAGTTTAATCAAAGTCATAATTGACAAATCCTCAGTAATATTTTAAAGTAATTAATCATATTCATCAACACAATTAGGAAATACTACCGCTTCAAAATTCATTAAGTTTATGTTCACACTATGTTGATCTTTTATGAGTATAGTAGGCTAGGCTTCTGTCATACAAATGATGGATATGAATGGAAATACAAGATTGCCAAGACATCATAACTTGTAGCCAGTAGCTCGTCTTCACCTACAGCAGCAGTGTGAGCCACGCCCACCACATCTGTATCCTTCCATCCTTCCTTGTTCTTGACTGTGCGTCATGTGAACGTAAGCTCCCCACAACTCCAACTGCCCGAATGAGCCCACCAACAAATGAGACCAGAGCAGGCGCATTGGCGTTTCTTTGGACTGCTTTGCTGCGTGGGATACACATATAAGCTTCTGAACTAACACTGTGCAAACGTCTTCTTTCACAAACATGATGTGAGTACAGTGCCAGATCTACTCTGGGGATCTTCAGCTGTCCAGAGCAGCAACCAAAAAAATGGTTTCTCGCCCTTCGCAAACCAGGAAGGACTCGTCAAACAGCTACTTCGCGTTGCCTGTGATAGCACTTGTGTACGCAATGATTGGAAATGTTTGTGGAAACTACAAAGCCAAAGAATCCCATGTTTGTTCATTTCCTCATCGGAGCCAGGCCATAGAATGAATGGAAGACGTCAGTGTTGTGCAAATAATGTGTTCAGTGCACACTCGGAAATGACGCCTTCAGCCAGTCTATTTGAAGTACATATTGATTGTACATTTATCAAGAGTTTTTTATCATGAGAGTCATGAGCTTCTCAAAGTGGGGGGTGCGTCCATTTGGGGGGGGGGGCGCGGGACATTTGGAGAAATGTGGGGGCGCGGGACATTTGGAGAAATGTTTTTTTTTTTTTGAGCAACAGAAAAAGGCCCAGTTCCAACACGTGGTTCATCTCTAAATACGAGAGAGCAGTGAGTAAGCCTGCCTACGTCCCCCTCACACACATTCACACACATGCTCTGGGTTTAGAACAAGTCACGGCTTCTATATGCGCAATACGAGGTCTGTCCCTCTGATATATAGTTGCAATTTGTATTGCTTAATCTGTATCTTGTATCTTGTACTCATATGTAGGACATGTTAAAAACATAAAAACATCTTTAAAAATACATTATCTTTTCATAAGTCAAAACAACTGTGATATTCACGTCGCTGTTGCAGAACAAGGCAAAAGGGTTCAGATGGAACCAGGACATGGTCACGATGTGGCCAAGTTCCGCATTGAAGAGCAGGTCCGGCGGGGAGGCGCCGCATGTCAACCGGTACGAGACAAAGTCCTGTAGGATTTCGAGGGGCTCAAGATGGAGTTTAGCTTGAACAGGAAAATTAGGGTCAAACTACCGCTGTGGTTGGTCTTGCTTTGTTTGAGGTGGCAAACTAGGCAACTGCTAGACGCCAGTTGCAGGATAGCTGATTGGGAGATGAGGAGGTGGCCGGCCAGAGCAGGGCTCATGTGTGGAACGTGGTTGCTGAAAATAGTGGAAATGGGGTCGGTGATGGGTCTGCCTTGGGAGCCAATGTAATGAATTTCTGAAACGCAAAACAAGAAAGAGAATCGGCAACAGAGTTCGGGTGCCCGGGAATGTACTCTGCGGATGAAATGGTGAGTAACCGACTTTGTTGATGTCGAAGACTGCTCGGTTGTCGGATTGGATGGACACGTACATAGAAGTCCACTGGTGGCCCCACAGGAGAGCGGCAATCACGACAAGATAGACCTCAAATAAGGTGGAGGAAGACAGGCCGGACTCACGGACGAAATGGAGAAGCTTGTCTAGCCAGCGGGCGGAGAACCACCTGCCCTAATAGTAACCCCCAAACCTGGGTGACGAAGCCGCTTCTGTGAAAAAATAGATGTCTACTGGATCTGCGATGAGGTCCTGATAGAAGCGGAGCTCCGACTTGATGGACTTGATGAGGATCACAACGCTGTGAAGGGATTGAACAGAAAATGCTAGGGTCAGGAGGTGGGGGATGAATGTTTGTCCCTGGGGAATGAAGCGCATGGCGACATTGAGATGACCGAGGAGGGACAGGAACTGCTGTTTCAAGCATGAGGAAGCGGCGAGGAAGTTACTGAGAAGAAGAAATATCCGGTTCAGCTTCTTTGTTGGGAGGGAAGCTTGGAATTTGACTGTGTCGAGGATGATGCCCAGGAACTCCCGATATGGGAGAAGGACCAAGTGTCTTCTCTTCCAACAGGGGAACCCAGAGGGAGAAGAAAACGTGTTTCAAGGTCACAGTTAGAGACAGAGCTTGGCGAGATGAGCCTCCGAAGGTCAGTCTAACAGCCAAATAGTAGGCGCCTTTCCAGCAGCCAGTAGGCTTGGTGGACAGGGAGCACCTTGAATGCAGCCGTTATGTCAGCCTTGAAAACCCACGCACCGTGGCTGGCCAGTTTGATCAGGGAGATGGTGCGGTCGACTCATCGCTTGGAATAAGGCTGTTGATGCAAAGGACATGCGTGCCGTGAGGAGCCGAGAGATCGACTATCAAGTGTTTATACCAGAGTACTTCCTAATGGCCACGCCAATAAGACAGACCCTGAAGGAAGGAAATGGTGTCCTTGGAAAAGGATTGATCATGTGCCCCTCCTTTACCTCTATGACAAGAAGGGAATCCACGGCTTCTGGTTCCTTCAAGGCTAACTGGAGGTTCTTGTGTGACAGTGTTTGGGGGTTATGGGATAACATTGTAAATGGAATGCAGTGGAAGTGGCCAAATAAAATATAAATACAGAATTTAAACCCAAGTAAAATGAGAGCAACTGATTTATCGAATAAAAGGCATGGTGAGGTGCACAAATAGAAATGTATTACAAACTTGTTCAAATGTTTCCAGTTAAAAGGCAAATACATAAAACAAAATCAATTAGCTAAAAACACAAAAAACAATAAAACTCAGATAAAATGCTTTGAAACCACGAGCACAAAGGATGAGCAACGTCCCAGTCCGGTAATCGTCCTTATCCACAAATCTAGGTTGCCTGCCCTCAAACAGAGGCGTGTTACAAAGTTAGCTAAATTTACAGGCAAGGAGGTGTGCAAATCATCTTACCACCCTGAAACATGATGGGGCGGCCCTTCTTATCGACGCCTTGGGGAAGTGGAATTATGGAGTTCCAAATGGAAGGAGCAACCGAGCGAGCCGGAGCCTGAGCTGGAGGCCTTCTGGCTAGAATGACGCAGGTAGTGGCCGGGTGGAATGGGGCGCCGCACGAACTACAGGGAACGTCAGGTCGGAAGGCAAACATTCTGCAGAAGATTTCCTGGTCGAGACATCCTCAGAATATGTCTTGATTGAATTGTTGCAGCTGGGCGGTGGCTTGGGAAGAAAAGAGGACATGGTACAGGTAGAAACCCAGACTACTGAATCTGATGGTGAGGTCAAGAATCAGGGTCAGGTACGAGTCAAACTCTTCGCAGTGACAGGGAAACATGGAGCAGATAGTATGTCTAAACAAGCTGAAGGCAAAGGTGGATTCGAGGGGAGTTCCTTGGAATGCGACGGGATAGGGTTGCGCATGACGTAATGCCTGTCGTGGCTGTCAAGGGCGTAAGGGGCCACGTATTTACCTGCGATAATCTGATGTCTGATGTTGGATGGGATGGTCCAAGGCTTTGGTGCAAAGATAGAGGTCGGAGAAATAGCCAATGCAAGGGTGAACGGAGCTAGACCTGAACCTGGGACACTGGCGGCCAGGCCCTGAAAGGGATAGCTGGAGGCCGAAAAGGCTGTGGAGAGAGTGGTCGGCTGGAACGGAACCTGACCTTTGGAATTAATGGGTCCACTAAAACCTTAAACGTGTGGGGCTGAGAAGGCAGGCTGGAGCCGAGGCTGGAAAGTGGAGCCAGCGGGCCTGGACTGGGGGGCTGCATTAATGTGCTTAACACAATGGTTGGAGTTTGGGATGAGCTGAGGGGATGGGCTAATGACCTGTAGGGCGGAGCCCAAGACACGCAGAGTGAGATGCGGAGAGCGGAGCACAGGCGCGGAGGGCGGGGTGCCCTACACGGTGGGCAGGGCCAATGACCCGTGGGGTTGGGTTGCGGGCTCTAAGGGCGAAACTGGTACCGGATGTTGAACACTCTAGAACAGGATTTGGGGAAAAAAGAGCAGGGAAAGGCTGGAAATGGCCATTCCTGGTTGGAGGCCCGAACCTTGAGGGTAGTGGTCCCCTTGAGGTGGACAGACTGGGGGAGAAGGGAGCATGGGTAGATGTGCCTGGAGCGAGCAACATTGCTGAGGGACAGGCATGAGGGGTCTGTGGAGGAGATATAGTGGTGTTAGGAGGAACGGAAGGAACCTGCTCGAGGAGAAGAGAGAAGGGCCCGGCAAGCCAGTGCCCAAAGAGAAAACAGTGGAATCTGCCAACCCGGTGTCAGAGGAGAAAAAAATGGGACCTGGCAACCCAGTGCGCGAGGGGAGGGGAAAAGTGAGAATGGGAGGAGGGGAGGGGGAGAGAGAGATCGGAAGGAGAGGAAACAGAGGGAGAGAGAGGAATGAAGGAGGGTCGAGAGAGAGAGGGAGAGCGAAAGGAAGGGGGAGAGATGTTTATTATATATATATATATACATATATATACATATATATATACATATATATATATATATATATATATATATATATATATATATATATATATATATATATATATATATATATATATATATATATATATGTGTTAATTTGCTTCACAATTAATTGTTTTATATAATTATTATTTTTTAATATTTACATGTCCTTCAAGGATTCCCGCTTCAACTGGACAATTAAAAGCCCAAGAGGCATAGCAAGTAATTGAATTAAATAGCTAAAACGAGTGATCAGGTCTGGCAACTCGGTGCCCAGGAGACGAGCTTTGGGGGACAAATGATAGACAGGCAAGAGAAACAAGACAACAGTGAAGAAAAACTCACTTTTCTGAAGGAGCTGCTGCAGCCCGGCAGGAGCAGCGGGGGCAGAGTGTGCTCCGCCTCCTGGCCACAGAGAGAGGCAGCGGGTACGAGAATGAGCAAGCGAATCGTGCTGGTTGAAGAGAAGTTTGAATAACGTGCTCTTGTTGTCGGTGAGGTGGAATCGAATGCTCCTCTTCTTAAGCGCCCTCTGAAGACCTGCCACTGTCCACTAGGTGTTGGTGAAGAGGAGTGACGTAGGGCTCTCTTGCGTGGTGCAAGGTGAGGCCTGGTTCGGGCCGATAAAGTCCTCATCGGAGGGAAGGAGGTAGGTTGATCCATTGAAGGTAAGGAAGTGTGAATTTGGGCGTGAGCTTCCGCTACCATAGAGGGAGTGCACGAAGCCATGAACGCTGTAATGTGTGAGCTGGATGCTTAAATAGTGTGGCTGCTGAAAGTGGCGTGAAAGGGGGTGTGGTCTTACTCCAGTACTTAATAAAACAAACTTATCTTCATTTATATAGTTAGTCACCATGTCAAGAACTTGCGTAGGTTATTAATGTTTTGCTGGACAAGGTCTAATTGGTGCTCTTATAAAAATAATAATTAAAGTTAATTACCTACAATACTACATCAGTGGTGCCACGGTGTGAAACGAGATAAATATACTACCCATATAATAATTTGATATGAAGTTTCTCTCTGGAACGTGCAGGTGACATGTAATTAGGAATTCTAGATTGTATTGTGCTTAAGCGACGCATTTGTCGTGCACTTGTAATATTTACCTGCGATGTTCCACGTTCCTAAGTCTTGCTCTATTTTAACATTTTGAAATATGTTGCTTACATTTGGTGTTTTTGTGTTTTAATTTAAAGGTTTTTCACCAGTTCTTAATCTCCACTAGCTTGTACAATTCCTTTTCAAGTGTGGGAACAGCACAGCAAACCATAATACACTTGACAATGTGCGTAGACCAAAGGAGAGGTGTAAAATTGATATCTGAAAAAAGTGTGAATGAAGCTAACTACAACACCATGATGCCGCCATTGTTCCTGCATCAAAAAACATCACTTTCTAAAAGCCCCATTTTGCATTAAAGACACTACCAGGAGTACTTTAGCTGGAGGGTTTGACTTACTGAGCATTTTTTTTAGGTATATTGTGAAAACTGAAATGCACAGAGAAAACCCACCCAGACACAAACCCGCAAACTCTGCACAGAAAGACACTTCAGACACTTGACGGCTTTCTATGTAAGAGGGGTACTTGAACATAGCAACAGTAACTTAAGGTAAACAATAACCGCCTGTCTTTGTTTTAGTGTGTGTCTGAAACAGCATTTTAATAAATTGTTTGACCTGTGGGTCGGATTAACGGCTGTTTTGGTGAAGGTTTTGATGTTATGTGACGACCTCCATTTCCAAACATCTCCAAACTTCCTGCTCTTTTGTTGTTTTGAGTCACCACTACTTGTTTATTTATTCATTCATTATTCCTCTGCTGGGTTGCTGCTCAGTTCATCTCAAGTTCTCATCTTCTCCAATTCTGCCGTCTTTGATCACAGCTTTATAAAGACCCTGATACATATTCATTCAATATATCCACATCAAAACAACCATAATTCCCCTATTGTCGTTCCATGGAATACCATTAATGCACAGTGCCAAAACACATGCTGAAAAGATTATTTGGAACTGGTATGTAGCGATATTTTTCAAAATAATGTCATAAGAAAAATATGCAAGGCTAAAATATAGAACAAGTTAAAAACAAAATGTTAAAACATTTGAGATTAGGCTAAAAAAATAATTTTTAAAAAAAAGATTTATAATTTTACTTCCTGATGGGATGCACCAGTCCCATATCAATATCAGTACAGGTACTGGGAATGTTGGTAAATCGATTATCCTTAGTAATTTTAAAGATCAAAACCTAAAGAATTTTGTTCTGGATTTCTTTTACAATATTTTGCTGTTCTTTTGTTACTGCAATGCGAGTACAAAAGCAGCCTGGTATCGGTTGGGTATTGGCAGATACTCAAAGCCCTATTATCAATAGCAGAAACCAAAAGCTGGATTGGTGCAACATAGCCTCCTCGTATGAAATCTCACATTTAAAAGAAGACCATCTTTTTTTTTTTTTTCTTGTGAGGACAATATATACTACTACCAACTGTTCCTTAGAAACCATATTGAACACTGGACCCAAACTCCTCTAATGGACACAGTGATTATTATTTGGCAAATAAAAATATATGAAAACTCCAAAAAAAAAAAAAAGTGTTAATGTTTAAAGGGTTTATGTTGTTTTATTTAAATAAAACGTTTTTTGAAACGTTTGGATGGTATTCTGAGATGTCATCAATTAGTTTTAAAACCCTGATTTGTCAACTTGATTGGTGTGAAACTATAATTTATATTTGCAACAATAAAACAAATTATTAAAAATACATTTAAAGCCCTTTTATTTTTATTTTAAATAGTTTTATTGTTCAAAAATACCTTAAAACATGTATGCTTAGTCATAACAGCAGATCTAAATAAATTAAATTGTATATTAAAATGAGCCCACTGCTGTGCTTAAATATGAGGAATAATCATCTTTGCCTTAATGACTTTATTCAATACAAGTGTGTAAATAAGATGCGTGCTCTGAATAAACCAAATTAAAATCCTGCCTCGGAGCTGTTAGTTTTTCCTGTGGCTTTGACACATTTTTCCTCTCATCAGGAACGAGCTGGGGAATTTTTTTGCGGCTGGCATGGAGCTGAGGCAGGTTCAGTGGCTCAGTTAATTAAAGTGCTGTTTAAATCTCCAGAGGCGTTCGCACCACAATAATCACATCTGTTAAAAGGAATGCCACTGTCACACGGGCCACAAACCCGACCGGCTCTGCTCCCTTCAGCTGTCACCCAGGATTTATCGACTTCATCCAGATCAAAGATGGAAACAGGATTTTATGATTTAATTTGTGTTGTAGATAATAAAGAATGACATAATTTGATATTTAAATCACGGCGTGATGATGCTGGGGTCGACTGGGGACGTTCACATCAAACTTGAAAAATAAAAAAAGTATTGTGACAGTGACATGGAGAGCCAACATTTTATAATCCGCCTTACATTTCTGGAGTAAATTACATTTAAATCACTTATATTTGCTCACAACTGTATTATTTTAACTTTGTGAAATTTAGAAAGGCAACTACTTAATATGCACACAGCACATTCGTTCATTGGCAAAAGTTCAGTTTCTCTTATAAATGACAAAGTTTTATTTTGTTTTTTCGAGAAAGTGTGACAAAATCTGATCACTGCAAGTTGTCCTTCCATCCATCCATTTTCTACCGCTTGTTCCCGTTAGGGGTCGCGGGTGACTGGAGCCTATCCCAGTGCCTTTGGGCCTTAGGCGGGGTACACCCTGGACAGTGGCCAACTCGTCGCAGGGCTAACACAGAGACATAGACACACAGACAACCATTCACTCTCACACTCATTCACTAGGGCCAATTTACAGTTGCCAATTTACCTAACACATGCATGTCTTTGGACGGTGGGAGAAAGCCGGAGAACCCGGAGAGAACCCACGGTGACACGGGGAGGGACATGCAGACTCCACCCAGAGAAATCATGTGATGTAATGTTCGCCCAGGAATCGAACCCATGATTTCCTTCTTGGGAGGCGAGAGCTCTAACCGCTATGCCACCGTGCACCCCAAGTTGTCCTTATTAAATTATTTTTAAAAATTGTAGATCTCAATAAGAAAGAGCCGTGTAAAGTCACTGTTTAACATTTTGGGATAATGATGATGGGCTGATTGGTTGTCTTTTGATGCTCTACCCTGCTTCACTTTTCTGTCTGAAAAAATGTATCAAGCGTTGAGCAAGTTGAAAATAAAAACAAAATCATGCATATGAATTCAAGCAACGTGCCAAAGAGTTTGCGAGAGCTAGGAAACAAGTTTGACAGACTTTACTTTCTCCTTTCATTGTTTGAAAATCAGGTGCACCAACTTAAAATCAACCAAACAGAACTAAACTGAGACTCAAGAAGGTTTAAAATGTTCCAGTTCTGAACCAGGTCGAACAAATCTAAAACAACAACTAACTAGGACTAAACCCAGAACAAAACCAACATGTAAATCAACCATGAACCAGTACTAAACTCTGCCAAAACCAGCCACAAGATTCAGTTTTTTCTCAATACGTTTTTTCAGCACCACATACAGTTCTTTCTTGAGAAGTGAGTCGCACGGACAGTTCCCCTTCAAGAAATATGTTTGGTACCATGGACAGTTTTTTCAGCACCACATAGATGTCTCCGGTCATACTGGTACGTTTGGGCTGGCGCTACGGCCGAGCCCCCGTTTGGGTGAAAACAAACAGTGTTAACAGATAGACGGGAGATACAAACTGTCAAAATGTTATCGCTTATACAACAAAATATTGATACTGGCGACACAGCAGCCATGGACGAAGAAGTTGTTGAATATTTTAATTCAATCTGATCTGGATCGTTATAAGAAAAAAACTGCGGGATGTTTGTTTAGCTGACCAGAATCCTTTTGGCAAAATGACCCTACACAGTGGCCCGGAGGTGTCGTATCCCAACATCTACAAGTATAGATGTTTCCAGTCCTGCAGGCATTTTAGCCGTTACGTTGAGTAATGCCCACTATTGGGTGAAAACATTCCGCTTCATTCAGTGGCGCCGGATACTCTCCTTATCGTCTTAAACTATTGAGAACCAGCATCAAAACCACGGAAAAAAGCCTCTCATTCTCACGGATGTATGAAATCACCACCAACGGATGATAAAGAGTGTTTTTTTAATTGGAAATAATGTTAGCAGTCGATTAGCACTAGCTTTCCTCTGCTTCGGGTGAACAAACGGCTCCCCACAGTGGCCGTAATTTAGAAATACAAACTCATTCATCCATTTAGTAACTTCGTGACAGTAAATTCTGTAAATCAGACTCCACATGTATGATTAAGGGATCTGAAATGTATTCTGTTATTCATGTGTGTTGGCAACAAGCAGTAGTTAGCCTGCTAACTGTAGCTTGTGATAAATGAACCCTCAGACATGCAGTTAAAGTTTTATACTTTGTTCCTCTACCAATAAACTGTACAAAGTAGAGCAAAGAATTCATTTAACTATATGAAATCCAACATATATATACAAAAAAAAAAAAAAAACTTAAATCATTCCCAAAATTAAAACCACACAAAGTTACATGTAACAGGTTAGACATACCAAACAAAAACTCCAAAGAACACAAATCATAAAGTGGATTCATATTTTATTTAGAGTGCCAGCTCATTTATCACAAAACGTGAACATTAGCAGGTGTTTGATGTGAAAACACATGCATCTGATACAAGCAGACTTTTGTCTTTGGCAATTCAATAGAAATCACAAAATATAGTTTTGGGATGTTTATTTGAAGTTTATCACTGATTGCACTCCATTCATTTCAATGGAAGCTGCATTTGTTTTCACCCAAAAGGGGGCGGGGACGTTCTAGTGGCACAGGAAGTGATGTATGACCAGAGACAGCTGTAAAGTTCCTTCTCGAGAAGTGTGTTCAGTCCTATGGACAGTTCTCCTTCAAGAAAAGTATTTGGTACCATGGACAGTTTGTTCAGTCCCACGGACAGTTCCTTCCCAAGAATTTTGTTCAGTACCATGGACAGTTTTCCCTCAATAGGTTCAAACAAATTGGTATGCAGTCCTTTTGCTTTCAACTACAAACCTTGGATTATGGATTTAGGTTTAGTTGCGATAGAGACTTTTTAAAAATTCTGTCAACTTGACAACTATAGTTTTAAGTATGAAAACATTTTGCCACTCATCCAAGTAGGTTCTTCACTTCTTACCATTTTTGCCAGATTTTCAGAGAGCAATAAATGACCAAGCCTTTGAAAGAAATCCCAAAAAAGTGACCCAAGTTGTTTCTGAAGCCCCCAAAAAGCAAACAAACAACTAGGTTTATCATTGTGTTTGGCTGCTGAATGAACGCTGATGAGATAAGCATATTTTACATAAAATAAAAACGACTTTAAGACTTTACCAGAATGCAGTTAAGTCATTATTTGGTCTATTACTGTGAAACAGAACTGAAAAAGGAAAAAAATATATACTTTTGAAAGTGCCTCCCAGTAACAAGCCCCAAAAAATGCAAAAGACTTTCTAAAAATAGAAGCCTAAAGTTGCTATGAAGAAGCAGAATTCTAGCTCTGACAAAGTTCTGGTGAATAACGGCCTTAAATATATGTATCTGAAGGGAGAAGTTACTGTAACTACTGTACAGGAGTATATGTTGTTAGTTCACCTTTGAGGGTAGTTACATTAAATTCCATTAAATCAAATTCAATTTATTTTTGGAATGCCCCAAATCACAACAGTGGTTGCCTCGAGGGGAGACTGTGAAAAACTGATTAAACACTCTTCATAGGGACTTGGGTATCCTTAGACAAATGTCCCAAGCTCCCCTGTCCTTAGACCGTCCTTCTCGGCCAGGAAAACTACCAAACCTCTTTGGGAAAAAGAATAAACCTCGAGGAGTTCCACAGTGAAGGAGAGATCCGACTCCCTCGGACGGACAGGCGGACGCGACAGACAGTGGAGCTGGACCCACTCAGGAGGAGCTCTTCAAAGCAGATGAAGAACAGTTCATATGGAGTAGAGACCGTTTCTCCAGGCAGACCGTTTCTCCAGGCAGTTGAGGAGCATCTGGATCCACAGGTCCTCGATGTGCCTGCTCCACTCTCCGCGGGGAAGTGGGAGAAGAAGAAGGAAAAGCAATGAACAGATTGCAAGTTAAATGAAATATAAAATATTTTTTAATAGAAAAAGTAGTCAGAAGCAGAGGGTAGAGCTGAAGCTGCCATACTTCCCCCAGCATAATTTCTCCCAGGGCAGCATAGCTGGGAAACTCTAGGTTTTGATTTCTGTTCCTAACTGGCCTGACCATAAGCAATTTCCACAGACTTAACTATCCCCACTATATGACTAATGTCATATTTTGCATAATTGTCCATGCCCCAATAGCACTGGTTAGCTCACTGCGTTTTAAAGCTTAAGTAAAGAACCAATGAAAGACGACTAAAGTAAAGACTACCCAATTGTTTTTATACACTGCATTCCAAATTATTATGCAAATAAAATGTTTCTCTGATTTTGCCAAATAGTCAATATAAATGGCAGTCATTTCAATCAAAACATCTGAACAGGTCAATTTACATTTTAACATAGGTCAGAAACTCCACATACTTTACAGAGGTCATTTCCACACCTTCAGGGACTCTAAAGGGGCCGACCAGCTCTCTCTCCATGATCCCCGGCCCGAAACATGACTCCGCCAACTCCTTGCTGAAGTCGTAGTTTGGATAATTGAAAATGAGTTTTCATGTATTTCTGGGCCCACTAGAGCTGTTTCTGATTGGAGCATTTGTTAAGAATAGAAGGTTTATGCAGAACTGCAAGCCTCTGGAGGATCCTACACCTTGATGTTCGCGGGACACCAGAGGCACCAGCATGTTCAAATACCTGTTTGCTGCAGCATGTTCAAATACCTCAAAGCTGCTCTCTTAATCCGATGTATTTGCCCGGTAGAAACCTTCCTCATTGTGCTTTTATCTATACAAATCCGGGTGTACTCTGAATCAGCAACAAATCTCTTTAATAGTATGATGATCACGCTTAAGTTTTCCTGAAATATCTAAGGTTTTCATACCTTGTCCAAGGCATTCAACTATTTCAAAATCCTATTGTAAACTGACTGGTTTTCTTTTTTAACTAAAATTGCCTCCTTAACTCCTCTTTCAAACCATCTCTTCATTCTGGGCATTCTGCTGCTAATCAGGTACTCAGTGTTGAGGGAGCAAAAGTCAGTTTACAATAGGATTTTGTTAGCCCATTACAGGGCTGTTAGGATACAAAGAGGAGTTGTCTCAAGTGAAACTGTAAACACCCATCATCAGGAGGTCCCGCCTGGTGGGCAGGGCCTACTCAAAGTAGGATAAATATCTGAGATCCCAGACTCGATTCGTAGATTGAGAATGACTCTTGGATGAGAGTTGAAACGTCTTGTTTTTGTAAAAACAGTGTCCAGATGACACATATGATAGAATTCAATTTTCTTTTATAATGGAACCTACCTGGATGACTGAGGGACTACACTGGCAGTAAAATGTACAGTATGGTCTTATACATAGCTAAGTGCAGTTTGCAGAAAGTGGGAGGTGGAAACAATGAGTCTGGCTATACACGCAGACAATGACTATATGAACAACTATATTGTGGAACTTGAAAAGAGCCTAGTCAGCAATTTCAGCCTTTACCAGTGCCTGAGGAGGGCTCTGAGAGTTCAACCCAGTGCACAATTATCTACTTAAATGCAGCCCCATTGGCAGACAAAAGCGTCCCACTGCTAAGAAAGAGACTTGACGGTCGGAGGCTGACATCACAAGCTGGCCATAATTAGAACCAATCCTGGTTTGAACTGTTATAAATTATCTTTTTTCAAGGCGAGACATTGCTGTTGAATAGAAACCAAGGACAAAAACAAATATGTGTAAAAACATGTGTCGCAAGTATATCAAGTGTCAGCTATTTTTCAAAATGACAGAATTCAATTAGGATTTTAATTATTTTTTTCATCTCTTTTTCCTTGCAGGAGAGATAAAATATTAATGAATAAAACTGACAATTCTTTATTCTTACACTTCAAACCCACTACCATGAACAGTAAAAGCAGCTATTTTCAAACTGTGTTGATGTGGATGTTGCGTCACTGTTATCTGCTCTCCACATCCAAGTACTATTTTGATATTGAGGCAGAATTTAAATTTGGTACACTCTACAGCCACTTATCCTCCCGCTGCAAACTGGCTCTGCTACATTTTGTCAGAATATGGAGCCTAGAAATTCGCTTTTGCTGCTGCTGCCAATCAGAACAGAATGTGCCCAACCACTCTCCATAAATAACAATACCTGAGAGTAATTGGACTGGAACATGATAGGATATGTGCAGAATCTGTACCTTTAAGGCCCTGTACTTGACTTTGAGGAATTGCTCATGGTTCTTTGCACCATGCAAAGTGTTATAAAAGCAGCTCCATGCCACTATAAATGAGAATGATATATTGTTTTTTCTTACATGAGAAACATAAAGTAACAACTAAGAAATATGACCCGTTTTATAGTCGTAATAATAAATGCATTAGTTTTATATGGCACTTTTCCAGATGTTCAAAGTCGCTTTATAATTTTGTGCATTCTTCATTCACTCCACACTTGATGGTAAACTTGCCTTGGGGCAGACTGCCAGGTCAGGAAGTAAGGCTGCCAATCTGCACCAACTGCCCCTTCAAACACCACCAATCACAAGTACTGTGAAAGAGTACTGTGAATATTTGAGTCAAAGTACAGTTACATCAGGGGTGGAAATCAACGGGTGTCTCACGATTCGATTAGGATTAAGAGGCTCTTGAGCTGATGCGTGGTCAGCGCATCGATGCATCTTAATGTTTTTGTAGCATTTACCTCTTCGGTAGCTTACAACCTTGGCAGAATAAGTAGCAGACCAGAGTTGGAATGAATAAAATGATAGGCTAGAATCAGAAGTTATCTAGGTTAGCAGGAGGTTGAGGACCAGCAAAATAAACAATGGAAACAATTACAGGTGGCTCGTTTTTTTCTTTTTCCATAAGTGCATAAGTTAGTATTTACATATTTAAAGTTTTGGTTTCGGTTACCTTAGATATCAATAATAATGTTTATATAGCGCTTTCAAATATAAGTGAGAAACAATAATAAGTTCATACATCAAATAACTGGATACCCAAAATCCCATCCCTCCCCAAACTCAGTCAGTTCTCCACTGGTTAAGCGAGATGTTTGCGTGGAACAGAAATAGACTTTTTAAACGATGAATAGTCTTGAGGAAAACAGTGCAAGTGTCCAATGGGCTTGGTGTGTGTGTTTCCTACCACACCGGCGGAGCAGTTGCTTGTCGATAAGTTGTTCAGAGTCCTGGTTGGGTAAGCTCGCCATCAAGAGTTGATTGGGTTTCAATCAGGAACAAAAAAGAAAACCCGGTCATCACAAATTGACCAATCTGAGCATGTCGCTCGCTTCAAACGACTCGGCTCCGAAAGACAATATCTGCGGAGACCCCTCGAGACTGAATGAACTGCTATGTTTAAATCTACTAGTTCACATCAAACTAAAAATTCCAATTATTGAAAGGTCTGCATCGGTACAGAATAGTTTTTTTTGGAATCAACATTAAAAAAAAAAAAAAAAGATTATTTTTCGTGACCCGAGGCCACACTGCTTAAAATGTGCTTAAGTAAAAGTAACAGCATGTTTGGATCTTTTATATGACATGATGAATCTGGAAAATGTGTTGCCTGAACAGCCAAGACCACACACAGAACCATATCCTTTCGCTCCGATTTCAAATGGGCATGATTGACAGACGGTTTAACCAATCAGAGAAATGCATTGTTTGTTTGTGTCTAAACAGGGCAGTTTACATATGAAAAACAAAATTCAATTAAATTAAATTCAATACATTTTTGTAACACCGAAAATCTCAACAGCAGTTGCCTCGAAGGGCGTCAGTGAAAAACAGATGTTCCAATGAAATTAGCAAATTTATCCCCTGTCCTTAGACCATCCTAAGGAAGGAAAACTACAAAACCTCTTTGGGAGAAAGCAGAAACCTTGAGGAGATGCACAGTGCAGGAGAGATCCTCCTCCCACAGACGGGAAGGAGGACATGCATCAATTTGTAAGTCAGGAGGAGGATTTTGAGCTTTTAATAGAGCTTTTAGGACACTCTGCGACAGGGCGTTACAGTAGCCTAATCTAGATATTACAAATGCACATATTGTAATATTGATATTACAAACAGTTGAGCATTGATCCGATTTGGCAGGGGTGTGTGAAGACGAATCTGTCCACACCGACGGCGCGCAACACCTGGAAGGACACCGCACACTAGACTGGACGCCGCCGGAGAGGACCAACGCTGCCGGGACAGGACGTGGACGTGTGTGACATGGAGCTGTGGAGGCAACGTGGAACTGTGAGCCCAGGGCGGATTACAACACGCGCTGAAGAGAAAACTGAGGAAGTGAACAAGAAGAGCGGTCCAAGGATTTTTAACCTGCTATTGCAACTGTAGCATGTGTCAGTAGTGGAGTAGTGGAGAAAACGTTTTGGAGATTGAACGCTGGGCCAGATCAGAAGTTTAGGTTGACTCTCGGAGGGGTGTGTAAGTAATAATACACAAGATACAGAACATTTTGGTTTTGTGGCTGTGCCGTATATTAACTGAATTTGAATTTGACAAACAACATAAAACCCCAAATTTACATCAATCTGCAGATATTATGTTCCATACTGAAGTGCTTACAAACTGTATAATCACAAATAGTTGTTTTCAGTATTCAGGTTTAGGGTCCAGCCTGGTTCTTACCTCGCCATCGCTTATTTTCTTTGTACCAAACTAAACTTTGAAATATATGTTCAGGGTATACACAAAAAAATAAATTAGTTAAATGAAACACTTTCAAAACAATAATGAAGTTACTTTGGTACACAAAATAGTTCTTTAAATACTCTTGGCAAAAGTAAGATATCAGCATTTCAATCTGTTATCAACGACAGGTAATGAGTAAAATTCTAACGCTTTATTTAGCTAATGCTGCAGCACAACAAGAAACAAAACAGACTCACCAAATTCCACTTCATACTCCCCAGCATCGGTTGGTTATTGGACTTCTTCAAAGTTAAGATTCACTTCACGTTTAGGCGCATTGAATGGAGTTGAATCGAGTATTAGCTTCGATGAGACTAACCTGGTGCAGCTGGCCTGTGGCACGGAATGGAAGCTTGTATCGGCCACGTCAAGGACAGTGATTGGCTGAAGTGATGCAGTGTGTGCGTAACGTGCTGTATGCAGAAACCACCGGATGTTACATTCATGGACATGAAATGGTAGTGATTTATAATTTTACGTTGTTTTAAGTGATTTTATGACGTGGGTTACACAACAAACTGATTCTTTTAAAAAAGTTTATTGAGGGATCTCTTTTTAGCAGGGGCATTGGCTTTGTACCTTCTTTCTAAGAGACTGGGTTTGTCCCTCATTTTAACTCGGTGAAACGACATACATTTTACTTTTGTAGTAACATTTTGTTAACTTTTCCATGAGCTGGCTCTTCATTATTTAACAGTGGTACTAAAAGCTGGTTGAAAAGAATCTTGCTACAATTGTGACACAGACATCACGCAACGTTGTCTGTAGATGTCTTCCTCATTGGACGGCTCGTGACATACAGTCAGATAATTCCTGCGTAATACAATACATTGTGGAAACTTTACACATTTATTATCTTTCACTGGTATTATACAGTGCATCCGGTGCATCTATGTGTTGTTTTTATTTGTCATAACGGTGCAAAGAATTTAAATAACCTTATTATGGGGTATTGTTTGTAGAATTTGGAGGCAAATAATGAATTTAATCCATTTTGGACAAAACATAACAAAATGGGGGCAAAGAGATACTTGTCGGATGCACTTTATTTGAATCACAATCCACACCATACTTGGAGCCGATGTTGAGAAGTTCCTGGAGATCTGCACTTCTTGGACTGAATACAGCAAGATTGTAAGCCTACATTAGATGGTTCACGCAATCATGCAGTTTTGCATGCACTTAGCTCTTGTGACAGATCATTCATATACAGACAAAATAAAACAGGAAACTAAATTGCTCTTTCCTGACTCGTTGCCAACACTTAATGGATCATACCATCTGCCAAACTTCACAATATATATTGAGGCTCATTTTGTGAGACAGTTTATAATTATTGACACGGTCAAATCATTTAGATGCATCAATGAAGCGATCACCTTATGAATTTGTGTTTTTATCTCTTTTAATTTTCTTTTAAAGAAAATATGGATACATCTGTACCGTGTTTTACTTTAAAACCAAACTGGTTGTCTGTGGAGTCAATAAGATCTTGTATTCAACCCAATAATATTCTTTCCAAGACTTTGTACATGATTCTTACAATGGGCCTATAATTGCAGAGACTTCCCATTCTACCAGCTTCATCCTGTACAACTGGGACAAGAGTGATAGACAGGAGAGAGTCAGGGAGCACACCATGTGACAAACAGCTGGAGAAGTAAATGCTTCTAGTTTTATGCTGGCATGTATCAGATGTTCATCATAAATACCATCAGCCCCACAGGTCTTATTAACAGGTATACTTTGTATTTCTTGGTCCACATCACAAGCAGTTACAGCTATACATGAATGTTTACTAATTATGTCTACATTAATTACATCACTAGTATGACGGTGTAATCCCTCATTCGTCACTAGTATGAATACAATTAAAAAGACTACTATAATGCCGTCTCCATCATTCCACTATGTTCTTCGATCTAGTGATGCCATCTACAGTGCAGCGCTGGGATGCCTTATTTCTGTTGAAGGCACGCACTTCTTTCCAGAAACCCATAACCTTTTTGCATAAAAGTTTACCGGCCAATATATCCAAGCTGCTACTTTGTTCATTCCTTGAAATACCCATGCGCATCAGATGTACTTCTGCCACACCTCACTGATATAGGTGGAACTATGTTCTGGCAACAACAGTTTGCTAGACACGATATAGTTATGATCCTCACAAAACTGTACCATATGTTTACCAAATCGAGAGTTCACGTCTGCAATGTCAGCATTCATGTCTCCTACAATCTACAGTATATAACTATCAACAAAAGCATTAAAAAAGACAAAGCTGTTCATCGCTTTTCCATCGCTTGGAACAAGCTCGTCGAGGACCTGTGGATCCAGATGCTCCTCAACTGCCTGGAGCAACGGTCTGCCTGGAGAAACGGTTTCTACTCCATATGAACGGTTCTTCATCTGCCTCAAAGAACTGGTTCTCCTCCAGAGTGGTTCCAGCTCCACTGTCTATCTGCAAATTGAGGCGCGTCCGCTGTCCGTCCGAGGGAGTCGGATCTCTCCTTCACTGTCGAACTTCTCCAGGTTTCTACTTTTCCCCAAAGAGGTTTGGTAGTTTTTCCTGGCCGAGAAGGAGGGTCTAAGGACGGGGGGGCTTGGGACATCTGTCTAAGGACACAGGATGCTGGGACATTTCCAAGTCCCTATGAACATTGTTTATTCTGATTTTCACTGTAGCCCCTCGAGGCTACTACTGTTGTGATTTTGGGCGTTACAAAAATAAATTGAATTTAATTTAATTGAATCTATCAGTCATTTGCTCACATGCAGAAAAGCTAACACCTGAGCCAAAACCTGACGGAATTGATATTGTCATGAAACAGACGCAATGCTGTTTTTTCTCCTGTGGATGAATAAATATGCAAAACGTGGCATTTTTATCCACAAGCACAAAGGAGGGTTAACCTTACCCCTTGAGGTGGCGGAAATACAAATGAAATGGTTCAGCAAGTGCTGCCTGATTTATCACAACGATGAGAGCTGTGTGATAACGTAGTGGCCTACATTAGAGGGACAGGTGCAAACTTTTTGCACAGGATAGCCGCTGTATTTTGTGCACATTACGGCATTTTATTGTGATTTAAAATGATTTAAAAGGAAGTGGGCTTTCATGTGTCTGTTCCACATCCATTAAAGTCCTAAACAGAAGACGGCTGGATTAAATTTCTATATATATAGAACATACAAGGTATCAAGCTCAGGTCCTACAATTATTTATATAATGTAAGAAAAATTGTGCTCATGTGAGATTCTACTTGTACACATGCGATGAGCATGTACATTTTAGAAAAAGATTCAGTTGTAGTCATCTGGACTCTCAGTCAAGAGTCATTCTCAATCAGTGAAACAAGTCTGAGAACTCCTGTTTTTATCCTACTCTGTGAAAGCCCTGCCCACGGGGCGGGAATGGCCCAATAGAAACTTAACTAGGATGGGCCTATTGTTGTATTGTTCCCTGCCTCACCTTGAGTGCCTATTTAGCATCCGAATGCCTCGGGCGTCTCCAGGGTTTCAGAAGACCATTATAAACAACCGGAAGGTTGAATCTTAAACCTCCATTACGATTTAAGGAAGGATTCTCTTTTTTAACAAAAAAAAACTCCTTAACTCCTCTTTCAAACCATCTTTTCTCCTGCTCAGAATCTCCACCTCACTGTCTTCAATAGAGTGGTTTGTGGCTTTGAGATGAAGATAAACAGCGCTTTGGGGTCCTGAACTTGCGTGTCTTCTGTGGAGTGGCTGTTTAGTCTGTCACGCTTTATCAGAGGTGTGGCAGGGTAGGACCCAACGCTTGAGACTGGTAGGTGAGAATGTGCACCTGTGTAACTGCGTCTTTTGTCAGCGTATTTATAGATGGATGTCTCCAGACAGGAAAAAGTCAGATAGGATGCATTAAAGGTGGGTTATGAAAGATAGGTTGTTAAATAGACGTTTTCTGTACAAGTTGACAACAAAATGGGGGTTATTAATAATTAAACATAAAAATGTCCATTGTTGATGGATTATTGATATTAATAATTGATCAGTAAAACAGATTTTGATAGATTTGTGAACAATATTTGAGCGATATGGGTCATTTGTGTTTATACAAAAAGTTTCATTGAGTTCAGCTCATGAAAAATAGGAGCAGAAAGAGTTTTGCATAAATATTTTTGTTCAGTGTAGTACATGTGTCCTTTTGATCACTCCACAGTGTCCCAGTGCATTTTGAGGTAATTAATGGCCAACCCAAAGCAAAGGAATTACAACTCATGTTAAGAGCTTGAATAAGACATAAGATAGAGCCTTAAATACAATTTATGTTTCTTCCAAAGCTTCATTTAATTACATTTGACAGAATCGAGCATCTGTCAGCTTATTTATTTTCTCCTTCTGCACATGTGAATTATGTACCACGTTTCCTCCAATGTGTTCTGAAAAATGTATGAAGTATTGAGCAACACATGAAAACACAAATAAGCTTTGGAAAATAGCCCCGGCAGATTTGAAACCCAACATAATTGCTTTCATTGTTTAATGAAACGCTTGAATAACTGGTGTGGCATGCAGAGCTATAGCTGATGTAGGCAGCAGCAGGCTGTGATTGGTGGATCACAGCAGGGGGCATGTGCAGAGATGAGGTGAATCTGACCATAAAGTAAAGTGTATATTTTCTTGCTCATTAACCACCATCAAGGGAGAGCATTACCATCAGAAACAAAAATATGCATTTGCAGATAATGAACAAGTTTTGTTGTTTAAATTATAGACAACTCGACATTGTTGTTTGTAGTGTAACTTAAAATCATGTGTTGCCACTTAATCCTTCCTACGTCAGAAGTTGTTATGCAATGTTACCCGTTATTATGTTAAATTATGGTAAATTTGTTTAAATTATAAATTGGCTTTTGTCTAAAATGCTTCTAAGTTTTCATGCTTATGCTTTGCTCATTTTGTATCGAAGTGAACCTTACCGGCCTGTTGGAAGGGTTTAGCCTTCTTCAGCTCACTCAGGGTCTGGGTCCTCTTTAGCTAAGGGAAAGCTAAAGCACCACAGAGAGCTGTTTGGATAAGACAACACAGACACCAAAAAGTAGAAGTAGAAGTTGATTTATAGCGCGCAGTTCTGTGACGCACCTTGCAGCCAATCAGTCAAAACAGGCCGCAAAGTCTGTGATTGACTGATCCACAAAGACTTTCTGGACAACTGACTAAAAATAGCTTGGAAAAGCTGAAGTTTGGCATAGAAATGTCTGCACACAAGACTGATGTGATAGTTCATTGTCGTAGTAAATAATACAAAAAATAGATAGGTTGTGTTCAAAGTAAATCAGTTTTTCCATTTTATAAATGTCCAAAGTTATCTCAGTCCTGTCCAACACTGTCGACTCAGTTCCCGTCATCCATTTCTTTGTTACTGCACAGGTATCCATTTATCATCTCCATTGCTGGAGTGCTGCATCTGAGGTACATTGTTTTAAAGTCAAATGGAATATTGGTGTCAAAGACAATCCACAGTGCCTCATTAATCTCCAGAATTTGTGAATGACAGGGTAGTCCTAAAAATGTAGTCTATGATTGTTAATCATTGACTGAGGTTCAGGAGATGGCCCACGCCTCAGCCTCTTACTTCTCCTCTTGCACCCACTCCTTCACTCTTTAACCACACCTCTAATTACCCAGAAGCCCTATTTATTCTTGAGGTCCAACCCACCGGTCTTATACAATAGTGTTTTGAAGCCATGGGAGAGCCAAAGAAGAGTAGTCTCAAGTGAAACCGTTAACACCAATCATCAGGTTCCCAGACTCGATCCGCAGCTTGAGAATGACGATGAGAGTCCAAACGTCAACTGAATCTTTTTCTACAATGGAACACTCCTGGATGAACGAGGGATTACACAACTTTACAGTTTAAGATTATTTTAGTGACACATTATTCACGTAGCGAATCAAATGAGTGCATTGTGTTTGTATTCACAGTCACATTAGTGTGGACACAGTCAGAGCTCACAGCAGCTTCACTCTGTCATGTTCATACTTTATTACACTTTGACCTCTGTTTTTACCTGTGGCTCCTGGTTTGCCCTGGTTCAGATGTTTTCCTCACAGAGCATCACAACAGAAGTTTGTTTTGTTGTTGTTAGCTCCACATTTAGCACAGCTCTAACGTCCACAAAACCGTCTCCTTTCTTTATTCCACGTGATTCCCAAAGCCACACGTCTCTTTTCCCGCTCAGACCTCTGCTCGAGTAAAGTTTAGTGCGCGCCAGCAATTCTCAGCCCTCTGCAATCGCTTCAGCAGCACAGCAGCGCTAAGCAGGACGGGGTAGAGGCGGCTGCTGCAAAGGACTGTGGGACTCGTACTTCTAGCGATAAAAAAGCAATATGTCTATCGGAAATTATTAAATATAAATTAGAAATGTTTTGCGGGCTGGATTAAAATGTCTGGGGGGTCAAACATGCAGCCTAATCTACTCTAAGTATTACAGTTGTTCTGGTTTTTTTTTTTTTTTACATGGTTCATTATGTGTAAAGATCGTCTTATGTTATCTTGTGTTTAACATTTGTTAATAAATCCTGTTTTATCATTGTGAATTACATTTGGGAGAATGTGTTCCATTCTTTTGGACATAATTGAGGTGTATATATGATAGTCCACGTTCAAAATTGAGATTGGTCTGTATGAGGCACAGTAAGTTGATCCTTCCCTTCTTAAAGGTACTAGGGATATGATGGCTTCCTTCCAACTCGGAGAAGTTGAAAGTTGTTAAGAGCAGAGGAATAAGTGTGTCTTTTAGAGCTTTATACCACAGTGAGGTCACTCCCCGGACATTTTGTGTTTTTAGTCTCTTCATTGCACTTTGAATTGCAGTAGCTGTTATTTCAGCAACACATATTTTTTTTGCTCTACGGTCATGGCAGATAAATTGAGAGTGTACAGAAAATTGTATTGTAATTGATTGTATTTCTTCTTATTTGTTTCTTGATATTTTGTAGAAGGATTCAAACGATGATTGTATTTGATCTTGTTTGGTTAAAATGACATTGTTCTAATTTTTTATTTCTCCCTGCTTGTTCTTTTCTAAGCTTCCAAGCTAATTAGTTTGAGAATTTGGAACCCCATTTATAATATATTTGCTTGTTTTTTCCTGAGGCCATTAATCTCACCTCTTATCTTTTTAATTTCCTGTAGAATTTGAGGATCCTTGTTTTGGGGATTTTTGATCTTCCAACAGCTTCAGTTTGTTCTGTAAATCGTTTGATTTTTTCTGCCTGTGTTTCTTTTTGGACGAGGCAACAGCAATTACCTTGCGTCTCAAAACTGCTTTAGCTGCATCCCAGAGAATGTGTGGAAACCTTACATTATCATTTTCCTCTACATAAGTCTCAATGCCATTTGAATTTTTTTCTATAAATCGAGGGTTATTGAGTAGATTAGCATTACATTTCCGAAGTGTGACCTATGTCTACCTCTGTAATTGTTGACCTATCTTTGTTAAAAAAAACAAATAGATCTTATGCGGGTTGTAAAACTGTTTGTATTGCCGGACATTAGCATCAATATTAACGCTACATTATGTATTCATTTGCAAAATGTATTATTTATAGATTTACCAGTACATTGCTAGTTTTAGACATCTAATGTCAGCTAGAAAGTGAGGTCGCTTCCTGGGGGAGCATATACATTTATCAAAGTAAATACACTTTGACTTCTTTATCATTGTGTTCAAAACTGTTCAAAAGAATATTCTACTTGAGATCAATATGGCCACTCCCCCCATATGTTTGCCCCCTGTATGAGGAATAATAGGTAGTATAAATGGGTTTCTTGAAGGTATATAATATCATTTTTTGTTTTTCCTCATCATTGTCAATATCTTTGACCGCTTAATTGGTTACACCGTTAACCTTAAAAGTAGTAGCATTAACCATTTAAAAATTATTCTTGCAAATCTTCTCTTGCTACACAACTCTCTAGTCGAACACGGGAACCACAATGACAGAACACAATAAAATAAAAACACTGAAAAAAAAAAGAGAGCTCATGCCAAAAAACATGCAAAGAGCTCACAGACTGAACCAAAAAGGGATCAGAAGATGGAGGGGAAACCATTTTCTGGGTAAAACAACATGAACCTGATCATGGGATCATGTGGATTATTTTGGTTTTGTTCATCCTGTGTCCGCTCCGGTGCCGCCTGGTACAGGTTTGTAGTCTGACTATCACGTGAGTTTTAATATTTGCTTCATGAGTTTATGTGACTAAAAGCATTTCCACCTTTTAAAATTTGCTTCAGCTGTTATGTGCATAAAACAAAATCTGCCTCAAGCGAGCATTTAACTTTAATGTGAATTGAGGGTTCTAAATGCGATATTTCCACCTCCCATTACTTCAAAATGCACATTCAAAATAAGGTGATGGAAATGCAGTTATTAACACCATGTCACGCTGCATTTAATGCATCATAAGGGCCACCTGTTGTAAAGATATGTCCTCTCCTCCATCAGAAAGGGACGGGCCTGTAGAGTCCCCGGTATGGACTCTACAGGCCCGTCCCTTTCTGATGGAGGAGAGGACATATTGAGGCCCTGTTCACTCATCTCTTTCTGCTCGTCTCTTGGAATTATGTGGGTGAAACGATAACATCACCCCAAAGTATAGTGTCTAAACCAGACTGGCTCTATTAGATTAGATTATTGTAACGGCCTGCTCATTGGCCGCCCCAAACGAGCTGTAAAACAGCGGCAGTACATTCAGAATGCTGCTGCTCGGGTCCTGACTAGAACCAAGAAGTATGATCACATGAGTCCTGTGCTCAGGTCTCTGCACTGGCTTCAGGCTCAGAGAATAGACTTCAAAGCAGCTCTGCTTGTATATAAGTCTCTCCGTGGCCAAGCACCAAAGTACATCTCGGACATGTTAGTGCCATATGAACCATCTCGGACTCTGAGAACCTCAGGGACCGGCCTCCTGCTGGTGCCCAGAGTCAGGACTAAATAAGAATAATCTCATGCCAGAGATACACAGGTTTTAAAAATTTTTGTTAACGAGTTTGCCACGCCCATATTTGGAATTGTATAAAAAATCTAAAGAATTACCTCTTATTGCACATGGGTGTAGTTCATTTTGATAAATTTGCAAGCCTTTTGACTGAAAATCCAAGGTGAAAAAAATAAAGTATGAGGTGCAAAAATCTGAAAAAATTGGATTCCGCCCACAATGGCCGACTCCCTGTGGGGTTTAGGGTGGGGTAAATTATAATTTTTTACTTGTTCTGACATGAGGTATGTTTGTACCAAGTTTCATAAGTCTACGACAAAAACGTCCCGTATTGCCGTAATGTATTTTGAAATCTGAGGTGGAAATCTGAGGTTTTAATAGATAGTCCCTAAATTTACATATCATTGTGTTCAGCTTGGAAATCTTCTCAAACGCTCCGGTAACATCTTTCAATAAAAAAAACATTTAAGAAACTTGGATTTCTTAAATCCCCCAAAAAGCATATCTTCACGGAGTTTTCACTCAAAATTTGAGCTCACCGAGTTCTTATTTTCGATACCACTCATGGGCATATTCGTCCTTGTTTACTACTCTATTTTTACGTTTTTCCGGCCCCCGGATACAATTTTGATAAGTCCTTCGGCTTGGGCCTAATTACTAAACCCCATGTACCTCAGTCCTTGTAGATCAGATTGGTGGCTAATTCCCTAAAATATACCCCTGAGAATCACAAAATATATTAGTCCACAAATGACCACTGGTTTCTGTCTGGACCAGATTTCCACACATTTCCCTGGGAAGCGCTTCTCCCCTCACATCCCCCGGTGCCTGCAGTGCTGTTTTCTGATCTTTTCTCACTTCAGACACATCTTTTCCGCTGCTGTGAACGTCCGCTTGGCTTCACTTGTCATCAGGCCCAGAGTTTCCACAGCACTTTTCACAGCCGATCAGCTTCAGAAAGCTCTCCACGCACAACCACCATTAAATCTACGTCAGCCATAAATTCTGATTTGTCGTTGCAGCGCCGGGACTGTTTCTGCTCCGGCCCAAAGGTCAGCCGCGCTCTCTGTGCCAACAGATATAGTGTTGTATTTGCATAGTGGGCTTTAATGAGGTCTCCAGCAGCCCGCCGCCTCCAGAGATGGGGAGTGAATTAGGAGCAGCATCCGTGTAAATCCTCATCAGTGCTGGGGAGATTTTGATTAGGGGGAGCGCAAGGAAGCAGCAGAAATAGGCATGAATGTAATCCTGGGGGAAAAGCGCAATAAAGTTTGAAGTATGTGGGTTGGGAGTAAACTAACTATTTACATAAGGAGAAAGTGAGCGTAGAAGGAAAATATTGATGTGATTTGTGAAAATGTCATGAAAAATGGGTTAATGATCTTGAAATGAATGAATGAATAAATAGTTACTAAAAAGGTTCAATAAGGTCAAAGACTGATTTAGGAGATAATATTTGCATGGATTAAAAAGTCAAAATTCTAACCAAAATTCATCGTAAGACATTCATCCCTTCAAGTCCCATTCTTCTAAAAATATTTGGTAACGGTCTTCCTCCATCATTTTATTAATTTAATGCTGATGATATTTCACTCCTAAATGTCAACCTTTAGGATCTAGCCATAAAAAGATAAAAATGTGTAGGGATAGTGCACTGGAGTGGCAGCTCTACAGTCTTCAGTCTTTTATTTACACATTGCACTCTTAAATTCACAACTCAATTCAACTCATTTTAGTTCAATTCATTTTTGTAACAGCAGTTGTCTCAGTGGGCGTTCCAGAATGTTGATTTAACCAACAGAAGGTTAAAGAATCAAACAACGAAACTATCGAAAGCTGATTAAACGTTGACAGGAATTTGACGAGTGGATAACTGTCCCAGCAGTTAGAGTATAGCTAGACTGCGGGGCCAGAACCGCTCAGGAGGATAGAGGGTGGTTCATCTAGTATTGAGAGAGTTCATCCAGGCAGGTGAGGAGCATTCGGATCTACAGGCCGGGGTCGGGAGATGGGGCGACTAAGTGCCTGAAACAGTAGAATTAAGAAAAATATGTGAACAGCAATGAACAGACTACAGGTGAACTAAAATATATAATGTTGTTTATAGGGAAAATAGTATAGTTGCTCCTAGGGCGGCGTCGCTGGGAAACTGCACGTTTTTATTTCTGTTCCTAACTGGCCTGACCATAAGCTATTTCGAAGAGGAATGATTTAAGCCCGGTTTGGCTCATCCCCTTCTCAGCTAGACTCGATAGTGCCAAGCTACTTCTAAAGGCACAGCTACCCTAGAGTAGACTGGCACAGATGAGGGGCCAGCAGCCTCTCTAAACATCAATAAAAACACATTAGTGCAAAGCATTAAGACAGACAGTGCACTACGGATGGCTTTAGTCTCAATATTCCGCATGGATTTTGGGCCACATAACCCTTACTTCGGAGGGAAAACTAGGCTCAAAAATCAGTCTTTCCCTTGTCAGTAAAAGCAGTGGTTTGGAGTTCTGTAAATGATTGTGTGTAAAATGGGCTGTACCTGATGTATTTCAAGTAATAAAGTTAAATAGATTTTCCTCCAGAGTAAAAGGGTGCAAATGAGTCCGTTCTGTGCAGTCTGCATCTGATTATATAGCGTTTTATTCTCACCGAAGCAGGAAGTGTGCTATTAGCATGCTAGTTCAGTGTTTCCCCAAGGTTTACTTGTTCGACATGGGGGTTGGCCGCGAGGGGGCACTGTTGGCGGGGCGGGGTGCCCTGCCTATTAAATGGCAGCGAATAATTAGGATGTTTGTGTGGCATTATGGTCTGCGGGCGGACTTTGCCACTTAAAACTGTTCATAATGGCTACTTGAGCTTCAACTAAAGTTATTTTTCACCAATATTACCACACCCGCTCTGCTACACTCGAAATGCACTAGTAAGTGAGTAATATGTTAAAGTTTTTCTTATTTTTAAATCTGTAAAAATCAGGCACAGCGCCTTTAAATGGCACAAACTAAAAGGTTTTCTTGTTTATGTTCAATACATTATTATTGAAAGCAATTTATGCTGTTTATGTAAAGAAAGAAAAAAAGAGAAAAATGTGACTATTATAATTGTGTATAGAATTCCACTTGCGTTACAGTTGACTTTGGGACATACATGGTCCTGGTATGAGCTCAACGCATCCATTCCCTTCCCTGTTCGCAGTAAAGAATGACTTACTCATAAACTCTCTATTCTGTTGTCACCCTGCAGGGATAGTCTCCGCCTCTCGCTCCAAATGCGCACACTTTTCTTTCCTCCAGCATGGCACGCCTCACCGGAGACTGCTACCTTCTGCATTATCATTTTACTCCTTAATCAGAACCTGAGTGAAGCTCTTAAGAAAATCAGGCCTCATTTGTTCAACACACAGCCTCACAATAGCATGGGGAACGCTCTTATTTATGCTAATTGAAGGCGGCATTAGCATTTCAAAGGCAAGGTTTTCCGTTTCTGTGTGCTGAGGTGTTTCTCGGGTGAATAACGCAGAACTGGTGGTTAAATGAAGCTCGTTAGTTTTACTTTGTCAAAAGCAAACTTACTGAACCACAATTACTGTGTATTTTTAATAAAGAAGAAACTTGTCATGGACATAAATTACTCCCTGATTAAATGGAAAGAGCAAGGATTTCATTAATGCGTACGGCTACAATAAGTCTAGGAACATTATTAAGCAATTCTAACAGTTGATACAATGTTTGCTTTTTCATTTATTCAATTGGATGCATTTAATACAAATGTATTGGAAAAGGCATTGCTTTTGCTGAGCATATTGCATAATAATGTAGAGGATGAATGTGATGTGTGAGGGTGTGTGAGCGCGCGTGCATGCATGTGTCAGAGGTGTGTGATTGGTGGCCAGAGGTGACAGAGGTGATAGTCTCACTTCCACCAGTCTGTTCCATCAGTAGCAGCAGTGTCAGTGTACACTGGTGCATGAATGTGTGCTTTGAAAGTCTATTGGGGATGGAAAAGCATTGTATAAATGTGACCATTAAAATGAATGGTCACCATTTTAGGGCAGCTGTGGCTACAGTAGTAGTCATAATGATAATAATTATTTTACCCTGTCAAGGCTCCATATAAGGGGTATTAGCAGAAATGATCTATGCTGGAAATGTCAGAACGCCACAGGTGCTTTAGTACAAGCTCTATGGTGTTGCCTTCTGGTGGAAGAAAGTATGGGACTTGTTTGGTTACCATGTGACTTCCCCCATTTGCCCAGGCTGTGCCCTCTCTAAAGAAACTTGTGTTCAGGGTTCGAAGTGCTGGACTGGTGACCTGCATCCGATGTGCAAGGAGCCCAGTGCTCTCATTTTAAAAATATGGACTGAAAGTATGATGGACAATATTGGGGACGGTGATTGACGGGGGTGTATTTTTTTTTTTTTAAATGTCATTATCTGTTAGCAATTTGATTTGATTTTGTGTACCTCAGTGTTGTTGTTTTTGTTCCTTTGTTTAATATGTTTTAAAGCAAATAAATCCATTACAACTTTCAGAACGTGCCTGAAACCCTACTTATTTTGGCATGCTTTCCTCTAAATATGGACGTGTCCCCGGACAACAACCTCTCAACCTGATCAAATGAATTTACACATGCACTGAAATGGGACGCACAACATCGCAGCTAAAAAATGTGCGATGTCATCACCTCCACCTCCAATTCCTTGCCAAACAACAGCTAGCATTTCGTGGCAATGAAGAGAGCGCAGGCACTGCTAATCGTGGCAACTATGTGGAGCTACTATATGCGTTTGTTGAGAAAGACGAAAGGCTATCGAAACATTTAAAAGACCTCCACTGTGTTTTCTGGCTTGTCAGATAGAATACAAAATGATCTAATTGAAGCAGTCAGTGATGTTATCCGAAATGACATTAAAAATGAAATTAACGCAGCATCGTTTGTAGCAGTAGAAGTAGACGAGACAACGGATGTGACAGACAAAGCGCAGATCCCTGTCATTTTTCGGGTTTTGACGGCGTGAGTGCAGACAATGGCTGAGTATGTTATGGGTGTGTTGCAGAAATACACCTGTGTTGAAAAGCTTGTAGCTCAGACGTACGATGGGGCTTCCGTTATGGCATCAGACGTGTTTTCCCACTGTTACACGCACAAGTTGAGCAAAGTGCACACCTGCCTGTCGAGTCCTTTTGAAAACAGCAGAGGGACTAGGGGCAGCTTTTAGCAAGTCCACAAAGCGCACTCCCTTAATGGATGAGGTGGTGAAGCGACGTTTACCCAGAGCAGCGCCTACCAGATGGAGATCTAATTCTAGGTTGGTTCAGACAATAAGCATTACCAAAATGATCTGCGTGCTTTATTCCACATCATGGAGGAAAATCCTGACAACTGGGATAATGAGACTTTAATTATGGCAACAGGATATGATCGGTGGCTGTCAAAAGTATCAACATGCTTCTTACTTATGACATATGAGGACATTTTCAGTGAAACGAATGCACTTATTAGAGTGCTACATCCGTCGTGTTCTATAACTCAAAAGACAGTTTGATCATTTTTATGACCGATTTGAGCAGAAATGCAGCGCACTTGTCAGACACAACTCGGACAGCGTCAATCAGAGATGAACGGAAGCAATTGTTCTTTAACATTTTTTATAACATTAGTGATCAGATGAAAGCCAGATTTGATTATTTTGGTGCGCAATCCACTAAACCAGGCACGTCCAAACTACGGCCCGGGGGCCAAATGCGGCCCTCAGACCAATTTTTGTTGGCCCTCCCGGCTTCCTGCTAAGTTGATCCAAGCAACAAAAAGTAGTACTTTTTACTGTAAAACTGGACAAATTCAAGCATTTTGATGTCATACCAACCTAATATTCATATTCCAAGTCTTATTAAAGGTGTGGCGGCCCATCGAAACTAGGTCAAATGCAAAATTTCGAATGATTCACTTCATTGTTGGGTTGTCTGTGGCCCTCTGCACCGTATAAGTTTCAAAATGCGGCCCTCGGTGGAAAAAAAGTTTAGACACCCCTGCACTAAACCAAGGAAAGCGAGCTCCAAATTTTGTGAAATGTCACAACATTTTGATGACAAAAACTGCAGAGCCTGTCAAAATATGCAAGGTTTTTTGACTTTGTGAGACGAAGCGCGGATCTAATCGGACTGTACAGCTCACAAACGGTGAGGAATTAATGCAAGTCTTCTCTTCTTTTTGGTCCAGAACGACCTCACCCAGACTGTTCCTGAGGCCACTAAGTTACTCCAGTTTGTGCTCACAATACCAGCAACAACAGCATCTGTACAGAGGTCGTTCTCAGCATTAAAAAAAATCAAAACATTCATTCGGAACAGGACTGGTCAAGGACGACTTTCATCCCTGGCAATGATCTCCATTGAGTTGGAGAGACTTTTAAAACTGAAGGACAAGGAGGACTTCTACAAAGAAGTCAAAGACATTTTTGTCCAGAAGGATCGCCGCATGGATTTCATGTACAAGTAAAGGTAAGACCATAAACTTGTATATATTTTTGCTTGAAATAGGCTAAATTGGAATTAATTTTGACCTTAAATAAAATATGTGTCACATGTTTGTGTAAAGAATGCTGATATGAGATATATAGCATAACTCATTGTCTGTTGTCAATCAAATTATGTTTAAGGTGCTCTTTTGGGTAAATTCGCATTTGTAAATCTGACTCTGAAAGAGTCAGTGCCCACTTGCCATGAACCTCACAGCACATCACTGACAATAATTAATACGGTGAACTACATGTATAGAGGGTAGTGATGTCAAAAGATAACCCGCGGGTCCCCTGGGTTCAAGAAATTATAATTTCATTGCGGTGCGGGTTGGGGAAGGTTATAAAAGGCCGGCCACGGTATTGCACGTCTGAGTATTGCATGTGTCTTTGTATTTAATCGCAACTAAATTCAGTTCCTGTTAGACTCATTTATCTATGAATTTGAGTCAGAGTGTACTAAACTATGCAGCATTTTGAAGCTTAACATGTAGAGAACATGTCTGTGCCCACGTCCAGGAGCGCTCTGTGTGTGTGTGAGCTGATTTACCTCAACATCTGGATCTGCTCCACTGCACTGAGCGCGTGCAAGTGGGAGGGAGAGAGAGGATGCAATGGAAAGACACGTACTCCCAGTCTAAACTAAGGTCCATTGCATTTCAATATGCTACCTTTTTAATGTGGGGCGGGCTGAAAAATAGATTCCGTTGTGTGGTAGCGGCTGGGGCATTTCAGAGAACGGCAAAATTGCGGGAAAGAAAAAACCTCGACCCCTGCATCACCAGCAGAGGATATCTACATAGACATAATTACGTTGTACTTTTACTTGCATTATGTTGTGATTGTGCTCCCAGGTTTAATATAGGAGCTACATAAAGACTTGTTTTATCCGTTTACATTCGTATTCATGTGCATTCGGTTGCGTGGTGGATGTGGGAGTTAGGACAGTGAGAAAGTCAATAATGGTGGACCGGGCCGGTTTGGGGGAGCAATGTGCCCAGTCCTTTCATATGTGGACTGGAGCTCGATGAAGGCCAGAGGAATTGCATCTTTTTTTTTGTGGTCAGGGTCTGTTGTATTTTCCTTTTGTTTCATGTTTTACAGTTTGTGTGTTTGTATGTTATGTTTGACCGGAAAGACTTCTTTCAATGACAATGTGGTGTCTTGAATGGTTTATTTAAGTTTTTTTTATATTTTACTAAAACAATACAGAAATAAATCAAGCGAAAACACAACAAGTCGTCTTTATTCTGACCACTTTAACCTGGCCAAAACCTTCTGCTCAGCTGTCAGTATGAAGCAAGAGCTCCATGTACTCCACGTCACTGTCCTCAGCGTGTAAGTGGAAAAGCCTGTGCTGAAGGTCCCTTGCATGGATAGAGTTAACAAGCTTCATATGGACATTCATCTTCCATGTCCAACATATATAGAATATATTTTTGTCTACTTATTCACCACTCAAGATCTCTGCACGTTTTAACAAAATCTACCCACTATCTCGTCACTTTTTCAGGCAAATGAAACGCCTTGAGAAGCAATCAGTGAGCTGCAGCACACAGCTGATCCCTCGAAACACAAACGCCTGATCCCAGCGGCTGCAGATCGACCTTATATCAGAGAAATGAGAGTTATAAGATGGTAAACATTTCTTTCAAAACAAACCTGTAATCTGCATGTAAGTGACAGCACTGTATGTTTAAATTCAGAACGGTTTTCTGAAACAACACTATTGCAAACTTTTGTGAACTCTTTTAGTGTTGGTCATTAAATTTTTTCAGCTATTTGGTTTAAGATTTGCACATAAAAAGCGGATTTTTTAAAAACTTTTGACACTGCAACTACCCACTTGTACACCAGAGTCACACTGAGTCTATCTACGGCCATGTTTGTGAACAGTACAAAAGTTGAAGAACAGGTTTGGAACCGGCAGGGTTTGTGCTGGCAGGGGAACATTTCCAGATGCGCTACTGGCTGATCGCAGACGACCCATTATGCATAATAATAGCTGTCCGCTGTTTTTAGTCTTTAAAAAAAAGTCAGACTAAAGACAGGATTAACAAAAAACATGAAAGAAATACAAATAGCGACACATTTTGTTTAGAGAAAGGCATAAAATAGGCTCCTATCAGTGGGGATCCATCAACTGCACAAAAAGTGCCCGCCGCGGTACTCAAATCACCCACTTTTACCCTTGTGTTTGGTCTCGTAAAGAGAGACTGTTGTACAGCTAGTTGACATTTTAACTCCTTAATCTTACTTTTTCGTAATTCACTTTTGGCTGTAAAATGCCTCTTATAGGTTTTGTGTTCAGTTTTAAAATGTCTCCCCTGGTTTCCACTTTTTCACTTGATATGCTTGATATGCACACATGCACACACACACACACACACACACACACACACACACACACAGACACACACACACAGAAACACACACACACACACACACGCATGCACACAACACCACTGAAGTTAAACATAGTAAAAAAACAACATTTGTCTCATCTTTCCAGAAATGATGTTTTTCCCCCCAATAGCCATTTCTTGCTTAAAGTAAACACACAATCTTTTCAATGGCTTGTGTGGTAGAAAAACTACCCTGAAACAGGACATTGCAGGTTAAACCTCAGAGGAGACGGCTGATATACTGGACACTAAAGCTACTAGTTTGTCCAACAGTAATTCAAAGATAGCCATGAGCTCTGAGGCGCAGAGAACTCCTAATGTGTGCCTTTCTGTGACACTTCTAGACTGTCCAATGTACCATGTAAAATACTAATTTAATCTATCATGGACTGTTAATTTATTAAAGGCCATTTTTGTCTGTTTACAGTAAGTTTCACAAAACTCTACTCTATGCACGGAAGTCTCACTCCCCGGTCCTTTTGATTCGGAAGCAGGCACCTGAGTGGATTCAAGTATTGGGGGTCAGGATCAATGATAAACTCTATTTCAAAAAGCACGCACAAGAGCTGACAAATAATCTTAAAGCCGGATTTGTCATTCTTATTTAGAAATAAAAAGCGTACTCCTCTTAATCTTGGAAACAGTTAATTCCGTTTCACCTCAGTTCTGTATATGCATTCCACAGGAACAGTCTTCCACCCTCCGAACTCAGTTTCTCACTCAGCTCTAAGGTTCATTACAGGAGAAGGTACAGAACTCAACAAGTCAGTTCTACTCTAAAAGTAGGACGCAATCATTGGATGTGAGAAGAGAACAGCACTGCCTTTTTTTATTTATAAAGCTCTCCTTGGTACTTTGTCTGATTATTTAACATACTTGCTGACAAATCAAATCAAGTATTCGCGATTAAGATCCCAGGACATGTTTATTTTAGAGTCTCACAGAATCAACACAGAGTTAAGGAAAAAGCCTAAGAACTTTGCTCCATGCTTATGGAATGAAATTAAATGATTGTTATACATGTTTTGTTAATTCAAAGCACTTTGAAGGACTACCCTCAGTGCCAGAGCTTCTTGTTTTTAAATGATTTTATTCCATAGAGTGTATTTTTTATATATATTTTTGGCACTGTATATCCTGTTTTTTGTTAATTTTTTAAGTAATTGAGCTGGGAAGTCCTCATTGTCCCTGTCCCCTTGCTTCACTTGGCTAGGCACGTGAGTGGATCAGGAATGAGTGGAGCATGGGTGGTTCTCATTTGAAGACCTTCCCGGCATTGAGCACGATTCAACATCCTCCACTTTGTGCTCTATGGAATCCATCCTGGTACTTTGTTTTCCTAGAGGACCTGCACTTTTACCTTGACACTTTCGCAGAGTAAAGAAATTGTCTGTTCAAACCGTTCCCATCAAACCTTTGCCATACTCTCTCGTTACAGTTTTTTTAATTCACTTTGGAGGCAACTGGCGGCCACCTCCCATGTCTGTTAGTGAGTTATTGAGATGAAAGTCCTCACTGTCCCTGTTCTCTTGCTTCCATTTGGGCGCAGGAACCTGAGAAGATTCTACTATTAAGTCGGGCTGGACCAGGTGACGAGATGCGGAGTCCTCATGGCACTCATTTCAAGACCTTCCAGCCATTGAGCAAGGCTGATCCTACATCCTCCACTTTGAGCTCTACAGCATCCATCCTGGTAGTTTGCTTTCCAAGGAGGGCCTGCACATCTGCCTGACTTTCTCTCAGAGGAAAGTCTTGTCAGTTTTCTCACAGTGCTGGTCAACTTCCCCCATGTTCTTTCATGCCTCTTTTGATTTGACTTTACTTTGCAACTGATGGCTACCTTCATTTGATGCCAGTTCCTTGATTATAATATTAACTTTGCATCTTGGAATGTGAACGTTTGTCATTTGAATCAAGAAGAGCTTTTTGGCTCCTTCACTCCTTTCCATCTTGTAATGAACGAAAAAAAAAAAGTCAGAATGAATGGTTGGCTCATCGTGGGCCATACACAGTCATGGCGTTTATTTGAAGGTTTTGGAGACATTTTTTGTAAACAAACAAAAATACTACATCCTTTACTACTTGACATATACTTTTTTGTCAAGCGAAAGTGCTATTTTGAGCCTACAAATTATTTCGTTTTTCCATCCATTGCAATAAATGAGCAAATAACCAACATTTTATACCCTGAATCTCTCATTATTGATCCATAGCTTTCAAATTCCGAGGTCCTTACTTGAACATAATAAGCATCCCACCCCAATCCAAACTGTGGATTTTTTTTTTTTTTTTACTTTACGTACACTTATTGCACACACACAGAAGATGGCAATGTTCCCCTAGGTCCCATATGTTTGCTTATAGACCCTGCTGCCGCCATCAAACACCAGTCATTTACCTTCTTTGTCTCCCTGGGATCTATTACGTTTTTAAATGAATGTGTGGCCAGGCTGAAACAGGCAGTGCATATAGACAAACATAGTGCTACAGTTTTTGGATAAGGTTTAATTTAGTCTCGGAGGGGAAATAGTGCAAGATGTACACAGAACAGTACAGGCGGCGGGGGAAGATGCCCAGGAGCGGAAGTAATAAGTCGGCCGTCATAGTAATGGAAGATAAGATGTAGAGGTGTAATTAGCTCCGGTGGAAAGTTGGTTGAGGGCTAGTGTAATTAAAGGTAGTGTATGCATTAGGGTGTTTAAAATATTTTATAAACATTATTTTGTATCAAAGCTTTAAATAATGATAACAGTAATTCGATTTTAGTCTCAACTTTCGCTGTTGTTGACATTTTAGTTTTTATGTTGACAACCAAAGGCATATTAAGTGGTTAATCAATCAATTTGTTAGGATTACTTTTGTAGGTAAGAAGTTATGTATTACCGTGTTTTTGGATTATAACTTCTGTCCTCGTAAGAAGTAACAACTGTTCTTCCCAGGCGAGTGGCAATCGATAATGTAAGAATTTTTGGCCAATTTTAAATCGGAATGTAACGATATTGTATAGTTTTAAGAATTGTCCGTTTGAAATGCCTTGAAGACGTGAGAAGTGTATATAATTTCTCTTATTCTAAAGAATTAAGATACAAATGTGCAGGATCCTTTTATTATTATTTTTAGCAGTTACTTCAACTAAACATATCTAAGCAACAAAGCTTATTATTTGATCTATTGTGACTGCCCACTTTATTATTATTATGAGACTTTTTACCGATACAATTTTACGGTATTTCAGTTCTTGTTACATCCGTAATTTTAAGTGTAATCAGCCATTAATATATCTTACCAACTGCTCTGTCAGGTCCATCAGGCTGACCTGTTGGCCGCTGGCTCTTGGGGAAGTGTGTCCCATGCGTTGGAAGCTCCCTTGTCTTGATTTAAAGTGTCTTGTTTTCTGATCTTCTGATCTTCTGATCCTGTGGCCATAGTGTGTTGCAAATCTCCTACGAACCTGAGATAGGCTTCCAATTCTGCCCGGCGCTCGGGGTAGACAGAGAAAATAACTGAAAGCTACAAGGAATTCACCTATGGAAATGCCAGACTTAAAAAAAAAGTTCTGTTTTCTTTCCATATGTAGCAGGACGATCTTCTCTCCACCTGTGTAGAGACGGAGGAGAGGGCGCCCTATAAAAGGAGGGTCTGTTACGTTGGTCAACCTCTCACCTCTGACTGTCGGACGGTGCCAAACTTGTAGCGCTACCTTCAGCGTAAAGCGTGGTGGCCTAAAAGTAGTTTAGCACACTTTTCGTTGAGTTGTAACAGCACATGTCATTTATGCAATATGGTGTAGTGGGAGCTAACCCGTCCTTGCTGCAGGTTTGGGGTGCTGGCTTGTCGCGTCGGTCTGGTCCTTAACTAGGGAGTCAAACATGCCTTTCATCAGCGGTAAGCAATCTTAATGCAGCAGCAAGTCCTGTATTTCAAATTAGAGCTTATATCGAGTTGTTTGTGCAGTTTGGGGTCCCTCTGGGTGGCGTCTCCACTCACTCTTTGGGCATTAGGGTAACAGCATACAGGCCTCCCCTTCTTCCACCGACCTATTTTAGCCGATGAAACTGATCTGGGACTGCTAATTGTCACCTTATGGCGAAATGGTGACAGTGCTGGACATTGATAAAACTGTAAACCATCTGGAACATGTGAAGATTATGAAGCCTTAATACATTTAACCTTTTGTATATCGGGCTCTATCCAATGCTTTAAAAGTCCTAATGGAAATAGGACTCAAATAATGGATTTGAGGGTTCCCTGTCCCTTGCTTTAAAATAGGGTTGCGTTGTTCTAAATGTGAAGCAAATACTGTGGGGAGAAAGACTCTGGGCTCTACCACTACTAATGCTACATATAGAAATTATAAAAATGTGGAAGATTTGGTTCCAGCTGCAATTTGCGCCCTCGGGCAAGACGCTTGACACATCTTGCCAATGACTAAAGCACTTAAATGAGCTGTAGTGCGCTGTCTGCATCTAATTATAGAGTTAGATTCGCCACGAAGCAAGCTAGTTGTTTTTAGCTTTACCGTGAGTGCAAAACCTGCTCTGGAAAGTTGTGAAAAGCGTTAAAGCGAACAACATACTTTATGTTGACTGCGGCAAAGAGTTTCAAAATTAAATAGTTCTGTTTTTCACGTTTTTAAATCAGGTAAAAATACGGTACAGCACCTTTAAGACTTTTTCATCATGTTGTATTTGTAATGTTTTGTACTCCGGGCAAACAGGACATTTTTACCCTTTTATAATGTGGTCTGTTTACAATACAACATTTCTATTTCACGACTCTGGTTGCTCCCGTACCTTGTTGTTTACCTCCGGTCCAAGCCCTCCTCCTCCCTCCTGTAGTAAATAACCCCCGAGCCTGTGGTGTGTTGTGTTCATATCAGTGCGCTGGGGTGGAGGTGTCCTTGGACGCGGCCCAGAGTACCTCACAGAGGAGAAAGAGAGCGAGGGCCGCGGTGGTGACTCAGCGTTAACTGCAGGTGAGCTTTCTGATAGCGAGTTGTTAAAATGTTCAGTCTGCTGTGAAATGAGGCTGGCTCGTCGTTAAATCAGTGTCTGTCAGCGGAGCAGGTGGGGAGTTATGCAGGTTCACCGTGAGAAGGGGTGAGGATTGGTGAGGAGGAGGACCTGGTGCCCCCACATGACCCACCAGTCTACAAGAGGACTGCAATGTCAGCTGGAGTTATAGAGGACAGCGTTTGAATAGAGAACATATGGTACAGTACAGAGCTCGGGATTGTACCGTCACACATCATAAACTTGTCTGTTAGCCTAATGTTAAACCGAGGGAGTTGAAAAGATGGTGTTCTATCGCTTTATCTGTATTTACCAGTAGTGACCCAGCAGCTTATCAGGTTTTCTTTTTTACATTATTTGGACTAATGAAGCTTTCTGGGAGAGATCTGCACTGCTGCATTTTTACTTTTGAGCCAAACTGGAAACTTATCTTCAAATAGATTTAGCTATGGCTTTAGTTCTCCAGCACACATGCTGCCTAAAGAATACAGCTTTATTTAAAAAAAGAGGGTACTGCACAAAAACAGGGCTGCACACTACAGGGGGCTGAGGATGAGAAAATGAATGAGCAAATTTAAAAGGACATATTTTTGGGAAAATAACAAAAAAAATCAACCCGAAAAATTTAAAAATACTGGCAAAGCTGACCATCTAAGCAACTGATATTGGCCTTTGCCATGAAAATATAATTAAAAACATAAAATATTTAATTATGAAATTCCTAATTTGTCATCATTCTGAAACCTATTGATACATAATCAAAAACCTATTTCTATTTTCTAAAGTGAGTATGATGCAGCTTTATTTATTTATTTATTTATTAAGCTATCTAGTTCGTCTTCATTGAGAGATTTCTTTACCTGGAATGTTCCACAGTATAGCATTACCTACCTCCATGGAGACAAGTCGGCGACGCCAGGCTAAAGTTACACATCAGATCTGTGGAAAGATGAGTCCAATAACAGTATGAATGTAGATGATCATTTTTTTATTTTTTTTTTAACAAGAACATACAACATTTATTAAAGTGAAGAGAGAAAAGGTGTAATTCAGCGCTGCCGAACATTCCAGGAGGAGCACTAACATCTTCATGGAGACAGACAGATCAGTCATGCACCTTTAGAACATGATGTGATACATTCCAACTCTTCACATGATACATACTTGTTACTCATGTCAAGTACAACACACTTAAGCATGTCTTAGTGAACATTCTTTGGGTTCACCTGAAGGGCATCCAGCCTCCCTCCACAGCCTGCGCACACCTTGAACCTGGAGCGTTCCTTTTATATCTTTTTCAAACACAGAATTCAGCACTTTCCTGCTCTCCGTTGCCTCTTTTGTGCTGCGTGTTTTGTGGCGGATGAGGGGGATGACAGGCGGCGTTTAGGGCCTTTGTTCTGCTGTCACAGGAAGTCAGCCTGTCACCGCGGCGACGCACAGACAAGCAGGAAGATCCCCCCTCCTTCAACACAACCCTGTCTCCCTCACCTACCCCTCCACCCGGCAGCTGACGCATGGGAGGGCACCTGCTCACTATGAGGTCTCAATCCACAATTGAAATTTATCACAGGGTTCAAATATTTCACAAGCAAAGTATGCGCTTCAGTCCTTTAGGTATTCAAGGCGAAGTGCGGGTTTCTAAAAGATTTTTGATCGCATTCGTTTGACAGCAAATCCTAATTTGATCCCTCAAGAACATTAAACAGACTTATAATTTGTAATACATTTTTGCTTGTTATATGTATGTATATATGTATATGTGTATATATATATTACTGTTCCTATGTAGGGTCTTTTTCACAAGTACCCTGTTGAATACAAAACACATAAAGAAACAGTAACACTAAAATGTTATGATTCAATGACTGTAATATACTGTAAAGATGTCCTGAGATCTCAATTGAATACTTGATCTGATATTCAACATACTTAAATAATCAGGTAAAATTCCAATGAGCTCTTGTTGTTCCCTTGTCACATCCAATGATTGCCATTCTACTTTAGAGTAGAACTGACAGTGGTGAGTTCTGTACCTTCTCCTGTAAGGAACCTTAGAGCTGAGAGATAACTTTCCCCTGATTGTTTTTAAATCCATAAATCCCCCAGGAAGAATAGCTATTGCTATGGTGATAACTAATGGGGATCATAAATAAATAAATAAAATACATACATACATAATATCATCACAAGACTTGTTCTGAGCATTTGTGCTGTCAAATTGTCTTCATTACAACTGTGCTAACACCAAATCCTGATTAGGGAATGCCTGATTTATAGGGAGAAATTTCTTTTCCAATACAAACCTCATTTTAAATTCTAAAGCATGAGATGCCAAAGCAAAGGTACCAATGAGCTTGTTAAAACGGCAATAATTATGCAAATAATACATGTGACCTTCAAAGGTTTTCCAATGAAAAAAGACAAACACATGTATTTCCAAAATCTGAATAATCAATCAGATTACTTGAACATCTGTGAATGATACAAAACTCTCTTGATGAGGGAAGGACATTGTAAAGCTTGGAGAGCAAAAGATTTGCAAATTCTATCCAAGGTTACCTAAAACACATTTTTATTATTTTGAGTTATGCTCAACATTTAAAATCAGATATGATTCTTGTTAACATTGTATGGTGCTTTAACGCTCAGTCACTATTGCTGTGGGCGTCCTACAGACTATAAATAAACATGGCTTCTCTGGAAAACTTAGACAAATTGTGGCTTTCACCCGCGATTAGCATCAACGGGGACGTGGCCACATTAAAGTTGCATTGCACTTTAGCTTGTCGCGTTCAGGTGCACTTAAGGTAGGGGCCCAGGGCTGCATTAGTGAGGCTGGGCCAGAGGCAGAGCAAAGGGGGAGGGGTTGGAGGGGTAATGGAGGGTCCAAGATGGGGCGTCCCGTTGAGAGAAAACCCTTTTATTAAAGCCTTTATCACTGCGCTAAAGCAAATCTGTGGTACAGTGCGTTCAGGGCCGCTCGGCACAAATAACAGGCTAATGGGCAGATGTTAAAACAGTGCCGCAGTGGGAGGGGACTGTGAAGAGACAAACAGAAACACAAGTTTGGATGACAACAATGGAAATGATAGTCTTACCCTATTGATAGTAATAAGTTCTACTTAATGTATTATGAACTGGACTTTTTTTTCTTTTACTTTTTCAAAATGTCTTTTGTCTCCCCCTATGCCTCAGAAAACCCTTCATTTCAAATTTCTTAAAATTACAATGTCAAAGGTATAGAGCTGGAGGTCACCTACGCTGTTTTCGTCACCGGACTTTTTCATCCAATCATGCTCATTACAACTGTGTGCCTACATTAACCATGGGATATGTCATGGGAAAACACGTTTTTTGTTTATTTCCCCATGGTAATTCCCTCAGCTGCCAGTAGATGGAGGGCTGACAAAAAATCCTAATGAGGGAACGTTTCTTTTATTTTTTTAAACTGCAAGAACAAAAAGAGACAATGAAAAAAAGAAAAAAAAAAGCACAAGGCATCACATGACAGAAAGGTTAAGGCACATAACTTTCAAAATAATCATGATAAGGGAACGTTTCACAGATATCTTTGCCTTTGGTATAGGTTTATCTCACACTCCCAGAATTGAAGACAGATGGTTTAGCCAATCAGGGACATGCATAGTTTATCCTTACCAAAACTAGTATGGCTGCTTACGAGAGAAAGAAAAAAAAAACGAGGAAAAAAAAACCCCACAACGGACTTATAACGTGCAGATTTTTTGCAGAATCAATGAGCAAAGAATAACACTCTGTTAACCTGAGGTGAAAGAAGATTTCGAAAATGTTTAAAAATATACTTCTCATTCATTAAAACAAATCCACAGAATATACAGAAAATGGTAAAAAAAAAAAAAAAAAGAAAGAATAATCCATTGATCATTCATTCGAAGAGCTTTGCCCTACTTCCAGTCACCTGTTTGTCAGCTAATCACAGCCTGCTAGCTTTGCCTCTCTACCAATCACTTCTGAAGCTATAAAAAAAAAAACCGTATACAGTCAGTGTACTTATTCTTTCCTATTCAAGAAAATTCTGCCTCCTCCTCTTCACCTCTACCACAGAAGTCCACAATGCATAGGTGTTTGCTGCTTATTTCTTTTAGGCTTTTACAAGCTTTATGTATTATTGTGTGGCAGAGATCCATGAGAAAGTGAACAGATCAATAATGTTCAATGCACTACTTAAAAGCACTGTCTCCTGAGTTTTCAATTATGTAGGCCTACGTTTGTCAATTATAGGGAGGGTGTATTTTAATGATCGAACACCCAGATCCCACAGGTTTGCATCTGAACTCTCTGCGGTTCTGTAAGTGAGCAGATGATAGGAGCAAATATAAAGCCAATCGATCTAGTAAAAGCAGTGGCTGCGCTTTCGTAATATACAAATATTGGTAAGTGTGTTTCCTCCTTATTCCTTTTGACTTTCTAATTCTATACTATACTGTAAACAATGGCCAAAGCTTGTATTATTCTCACAATAGTTATATGTCAAATAAAAATGTAAGAAAACACCTTTATTTTGATAAATAATGTTTAAATTGTCAGTATAATGTGCTCCTTGATGGTATATTGTACCTGCTTCGTGTAATTTCCCCTTTTTCCCCCCTTAACTGACAGCATTTACATTCACCACAGGTACTATCCCACCAATCTAACTACTTAGATAAAAAGACAACCAGTCATAATCATGCAACTGGATATGTTTAAGTAGGCTTTTGTTTAATCAACCCCACACCAATATATCCCATTAAAATATACTTCTCATTCAGATTTGCCTGTAGCGGCTTTATCCAGCTCCACAGTCTGTAATTGTAAGTCCCCATTCAGCACTCTGACATACAGCGTACTTAGGCATAACCCAACTGTCACTTCAGATGTCTCCTTTTAATCCACTCCATAATTGTACGCAAATACTTGACTTTAAAATCCTCCAGAGTGATCGTCGCCATCAGCCGCGTTACAGTGCGCCGTCAGCTCTGTCGCGCTCCCTGGGACATTAACATTATGCATCTGTCCATTCGGCTAATAGCGGCCATTACACGCGACTGACGTGCTAATCAAGTGGAGAGGACAGTTAGCCGAGACGTGTTACCGTTTTTGGATCGTCCCTGGGTATGTCCTCCTTCAGGATCAGCCTCTTCATTGGCCCTGGTTGACCTTTTATTGAAACTGTAGACGGAGGTGTGTAGAAAAGCTAAATCTGTACAGAAGAAAGCACCGGTACATTCAGAAAAAAATAAATAATAAAATGGATGGAAAAATAAACATAAACATTATTTTTCAAGATAATTTATCCTGCAAATTTGAGAAAGTTAATGAATATCTTAACACAATAAAGCTACAATAAATGTATTTTACATTACCTCATATTTAAACTTTTGCTAAATTCGGTTTACATACCTTGTAACTTATTTCTGTAGCCACACCTGCCTTGGGTAGGACCATTGATGTATTAAAACTTCTGGGTAGGGAATTGCTAGCATAAACCTGCAGCAAAAATTCCTTTACAGCTCGAACCTGCAGGCTTCAGATTTACATTAAAAAAACACACAGGTATTTACTCTCTATTTACTTCATTTGAGCTTGGCCATTGACAAACTGGCAGACATCTTTGAACCCAAGGTCTTGGATAGAACTGTAGAAGTGTAGCTGCCAATCTTAGCCAGATTGACCGTCACCAGTCACACATTGCACTTGCACTGAAGGGCTGTACCAATTTTTCTTCAATTGAGACGTCCATAGGAGATACATTAGCAAAAACAACATAAAAAAAGTTTGGAGAAGAGCCATGGAAACAACCTGACGTCAGTGTCTATACTTTTGAATGACTAATGGTAAATTTAAGAGGCTTATTTAACATCTTTCAATTCTCCCTTTGTTTAAAATTAGGTTAAATATGTATGAGATGTGACGACACAATCCCGAGCTTTATTACAAAGCATTATATCCTCTGCAAACCAGGAAGAGAAGTATTAGTATGCTAGATGTTGTTAGCAGACGTGACGGCAAAACTGCTCTGGCCTCTGCTAGATGTTAGAAGCGCTTATAAACTAATCACGGTGAACCATTAGGATGCTATGAATGCGTTTAAAATCTATAGGGCAAAAATGTATAGGACAAATATTATGCATTATTTATATATTCAAACTGTTTGCTAATGCAGCAGCTTGCAGACTTCCTGGTTTGAGCATGCATTTGCAGTGATTGTGATTTGACGGCAGAAATGCACAGAACGAGTCTGGTGATGATTTATGAACTTAAAAACAGAAGATTCTCGGAGCCACGTCACAGATCGAGAAAACGTCAGTTATCGAGGAGATTCTGAATGGTGTGTTTTTAACGCTCGGAGGGGAGAGGATTTTCCACCAGGATTCCTCAAACTTGCGTGAATGATGCTAAATACTACTAACGTTTTTTTGCGGGGGGTGACAGAACATGGTTAAAAGCTCGGGAAACATTTTGAATACGTGTCCTTTAAGGTAGTAAAAATTAGATACAGCTTCTTTAAATGCATAGTTAAGGTGGGTGTGGTGTTTTACCCACGGACAAACAACCACCAAACTCCATTTTACCACTGCATCACTGCTGCCTTTACCATTTTAATCAATACTGCAATAACATATTACTACTCAAATAACAATAAAAAAGATGACTTTTTAAGAATAAAAACTGTTTAAAAAGATATTCAAGCACATGTAACTCATTAATACCCACCTCTGGATGTAGACGGAGGAAGCAAGTGTGAAGAGTGGCGGAGTCGGCTGGCGAGCGGGAAAGCGGTCTGCGTTAATTCTGAGCGCGCTTCGGGGGGCAGTCACGCTTAAAGGACTGTCAAGCGGTGGCGGAGAAACGAAACCTGAAGCTAACACAGACTGACAGTGACAGGCCAGTCCCAGGTGTGAGACGCGTGAGAAAAAACACCATCAGAAGACGACGACAGAGGAGGAGGAGGAGGAGGAGGACGTGAGTGAGCTAGGGTCGGATCTGGAAGCACCTGTACGGAGTTAGCATACTGATAACAACGCACTGCAAATCTCCATTGGAAAGTTAACTTGACATAACGGGTGGGTAGAGAGTAGTGGAAAATTGGTCTCAAGTAAGAGTGCTGTTAACGGAATCAGAGCTATGTTCCCACAGCTCCCACAGATTCATTTTTTTATTTTTTTGTTGCCAAAATTGGTTCTATGTGCCCATGTTTGTTCAGAGTTTTTTTAAAAGTAGGCTCCATGTTATCACATTTCCTATTTTTTCTCCCGCCTAAACTATATTGAAGGGTTACAGTAAAGGTTATGGTTACGTTTAAGACCTTTTAGAACACTTATCCTTAAGCTTTTGGCCCTGTTTTAGGGTGAAGGTTAGTGCCAAGATGGAGGTGGGAGTAATGGATTTATTTTCAAAGATATCATTTAAATGTGACAAACGGAGGCTGTGGGAACAAAGAGACCCTTTTTCACCAACATTTTCTAATACATGTGGGAATGTACGATCCCCTGTAATGGAGGTAATGTTAGACTTTAAACAAGAACGGACCCCAAAAATGCAGGCAGAGAGGGAAAACTGTTTGTGAAGTTTATTCGGGGCATATGGCTGGCTGGCACTGGTCTGGACGAAGGAGGTTGCTGGATTGAGGCTGGCAGTAAGAAGAGGCATCTGTACACACAAAAAAAGCAGGTAAGTGTAAGGCAAATGCAAAAATGAGAGCATGAAAAAATCTCCAGAGCAGATGAACAGGAGCTAGATTTACTGCAATGGGAAACAACGGTCCGGCAAAGTCTCGTGGCAGAGCTGGTCCTTGAAGATTGAGGCTGATGGCAGATGACACACAGGTGTGGTGGTCGGACCAAGAGGTCGCGCTCCAGCCAGCGGGAGACCAGGAAAACCAGACAGTGGAACAGGAACCGTGGAATGCCGTGATTGTCACACCAGCCATAACAGGTAATGGGTAATTGCTGTTCTCTGCATTAGTGTATGCTAACACTAGAACTCCCAAGGCCGTCAATTTTTTATATATATATATATATATATATATATATATATTTCTTCTATTTACAAATCCAAAACCGTAACAATAGTGAGGACAACAAGAACAAAAACAGCAAAGGACAGACAACAATACAGACATTAGACAAATTGAGGGAACACAGTCTAAAAACTTCAGAGTGGGATGATTGTGTGACTGTGTCGGTGTGTGTCTGTGTGCGTGTTTGCATGTATGTGTGTGCGTGGATCAACGTGTGTTTGAGTGTGTGTATATTTGTTCGTGCGTGTGTGTGTGTATGCATTCAAGAGTAAAAATGTGTTATATCATTATTACCATCGTCACAATGCTACCATATATTGTCGTACACGTAGATAGTTTTTAAAAGTCACAGGCAAGTACATAAAGTTGGTAGATGATTGAAATGTGTGAAGAGTGGAAGATTGAGGAAGAAGAGAAGGGAATCAGAGCTGTAATAGGTCCATTGTAATGAAGTCGGTGAGAAGATTTTTCCAGTGGTTAATGTGTATGCTACTGCGGGTTTTCCAGTTCATGAGGATAGTTTTCTTGGTGATGGTTAGAGCTGTGAGGAGTGTTTTGAAGTTTATGATTTTTTTTCAGTAATTATTGTGAGATCCCGGGCAGCGGGAGGGGGATAATGGGATGTAGAAGCCCACTATAGTGGACAGTGACTGTCAATTTGTTTTCAGAATTGTATGTCTAATTACTCTGGTTACTTTGCTTTTTCAGATTCATGGGCTCTTGACTTTTTCTTTACCTTTATGTATATCATTCCCATATTGCAATTCAACTGAAATAAAAACGTTAAAACGAGTAATTCTTCCTCTAACTCCCACACCCGTCAATTTGACGGCTCTATCAATTACATTGTAATTTTTTGACCCGGATAACAGTGCAGCTTGCGTTGCGTCACCTTTAGTGTCTCACAGCAAAACTAAAGGTAAAATGGATTTTAAGCAATTAGAGTAAAAGAGGCCCTGGCAATGCTTCAAAACATTGATGAGGTTTGTTCACGTGGTGAAGGGGAATCAGACCCGAGGACTCGTGGGAGCAGCTCAGCCGAATCAGACAGCGAGTCGGAGAACGAATGAGGATGCAAAATCTCACTGGCAGTAGGTCTATTTTAAATGTTCAAGGTATTTATGACAAACTTTATTATATAGTTGTAGCATTTTTAGCTGTTGAGATAAAAAAAAACTAAACGCCTGTTGCTTCCGCTGCCCCGGTAACATCGCGGCATATTCTTGGCAACGGCGACAATATTCAATGTATTTACTGTGTTATAATAGTATTTTTAGGAAGTTGGGTCCAGATCAGTGAATGAATGTGTGTATATTCTCTGTAACAGCGGCTTCGCTAGTGCAAACAACCCACATCCTCCTCCTCCTCCTCCACTGATGATAGTCAACTTCGGCACACTGAATAATGATAATATTCATTAAAGAGGCAAATAGACCAATTTTTTGCGTGTTAGAAGAATCATTCTTTTGATTACGTCCTCTCCAGAGCGCAACTGTAACATTGACGGCTTGGAAGTTCTAGTAGTTCTAATATCCTGGTAGTCGTAGTGTTAAAGTTAGTTTAAAGCAGTGGTTCTCAAACAGTGGGTGAGGGTCCACAAATGAGTCATAGAGAGTAGGCTGTAGGCCCACAGAACATTAGGCTTCTTAGTTGAAATGAGACAGTTTGATGTTTTAAGGTGCACTATATAAGTTTTCTAGTTGAGGGTTTGTCACCTGATTTTCTCTCAAAATTGTTCTTGCTTTGTCTGGAAGGTTCCACAGTATGATTATAAACTCATCTAGCTTTCATTTATCTGGTTAAAGGAGTTTTTATTGCCTCAAAAAGTACTTGTTTACATGCTGTACTAAAAAAATTATAATAATAATGGCAGCTGATGTGCACACTCACCCCCACCCTCCTGTTCTTTCCGAGGGGCCGCCTACAACCAAACCAATGCACGAGCATGCTACTGCTCCGCTGCTATATGTACGTTTGTTTATTAGCGTGACCAGATCGCATCGATTACAAGACCAAAGATGCTGTAAATAATGTCAGAATCTCCAGTAAGTCCACTAGTAAGTAAAATCAATTCCGTACTTTACAGAAACTGTGTAATTTTATGAAAAAGGGAAAACTAACTTTATAAAATAAACAAATAAACTGAGTTTATTTGTACGGTATCACATACATATGTTAACGTCTTTTATGCCATTTCTGTGTGTGTGGTAGGGGAGTAGAGGTCATTGTGCTATAGTAACTGTAAAAGATAAATGATACACATAAAACCATTTTCCCAAGCGTGAAACAGGACACGTTCTATCAGTTATCAGAATAGTCTGGCAAAGACAGATGATAAACGGAACAATTGTTGTAGCGTGAATCAAAAAAGTAACATGACTCACGGCAATATTACACACTAACAGTGACACGGAAAACGTACATGCGAAAGTCCGCAAAGCCTGGTACATGTTGTACCAGCTTGTCCACAATTATACATTCTATATACAATAAGATAGAAGGTAAGCTAAAAAGTTACCTGTCAAGGAAAAACTTTGCAATGGAGGCATCGGTCTGAAGCCCGATTTGCGCTTTCAATACACGCCAATGATTCCCCCAGAATCACTTCAGTTTTGCCTCTCATCTCCGCAGATTTCTGTCTCTTCTGAGCGCGAACAGCCTCTCTGTCGTCCCTCAGCCATTTTTGTACTTCGCTTTTTGTACAGCCCGAAGCGGCTGAGCTACGCTGAAAGAACTTGCTGCTAGCTTCGCTAAAACACACCCCGGCATATCAACCACGTTCACAAACCACAAGGAAATGAGACTACGATTGGTCGCCAAAAATCCTTGATTCAACCTTTTTAATACAAAAAGCTGATAGTATATAGTAGGATATCATACAACTATGGCCAACTGAGTCTATAAAATACCCCATACAATGGTGCACAGGAGGGCGGACTCAAGCTGGAAGCGTAAGCGTTTGTCACACTATAGAAGAAGACGTCAGAGGACAGTGGTCACGGTCCAGGGGACACGTTGCGTTTTGTGTATTTTAAGCTTCAAAATTGTGTTTGTTTTATTACAATCAGACTCATATTCATGGAGAAATTAGTCTAATGAGGACGTGGCAAAAAGCAGAGCGACACCAGGAGCGCGGACATGCAATATCCGCAGTTTAGAACCTGCTGCTTTGAAATGAGACTTTCTTGGCCCAACCTGACCCGCGGGTCAAAAGACAACCAGTGCATCACTACCGTGGAACAAGGTTTCTGTGTAAATATCTCACATTACAATGTAGCATTCACTCGCTAAGCACAAACTCAGGAGCAGATGAACCAGATGTGAAGACACAGGTAAATCAGCTCACATATAGTAATCAAGGACAGAGGGGACAGTAGGGACAGCTCAGACGTGTTCTCTGTATGTTACACTTCAAAATGCTGTGTTTTATTACAATCCAACTCATGTTCACTGGGAAATGAGTCTAATGAGGAACTGAATTTGGACGTACAAACATATGATACAGCGGTCTGCCCCGCACTGAAATGAAGAATTCACTACAGTGGACCATCTTTATGTGTAAATATTTAACGTTACAATGTGGGCACCTGTGGCTCATTGACAAGTGCAGCCCGTATACGTACAATTTCTTTTGTCTTTGTAAATTTCGTTGGCGCGGCTTTTGTTCTATAGCTCTATAGCCCGAAAATTACGGTGAATATTAGTTCAACTCCTGCGCCATTTTTTCACCCAGTCCTCCCTAATACACAGGGCATGAACACGATTTGTGTCTTTTTCATTGTAAGTGGATTACAGAATCAGAAAGAGTTTATTGCCATTGTCAATGAACAAAATTCACAAACATAGGAACTTGTCTCGGCCTTAAGGTGCAACATAGAACACTGAGCAATAATAAAACAACATAAAGCACAGTAATATAACAGAAATTACTCCTGTAAATTGATTATTTTAACAAAGAATATAACTTGGACGGATGTGATACTGGCGTGACGTCTGATGTTGCTCACAGTGGGACCACTGTGGGAGTTCGTGTGTTTACTAAGACACATTAAGAATTAGAGGAAACATTGGTCCCACCCCTTAGCAGCTGGTTCATTTGTGCTGTTAGGCGTTCATGGAGTGCTGTGAGTTTCTTTAGGCAGAAGGCGTGAATCATGTCAGAGCTTGGTGCTGACCAGTGTTTCATAATGGAGACTCCTTCTTGGATGGTGATGTAACTGGATTCTGTTCATGGAGGTTGCTGTGGTCACCTCTTTGGGCCTCTGTCAATTGGCTCACTTCCATGTTTTCCATGGTGGTATTGTTTTACCATGCTTCCCATGGTTGCTCTTCTAGCCAAGCATCTCTAGGATCACTACCGCTGAAGTGCATATTAGCTCATTGGTTTCAGTTTCTCGTTAGAGGGGCTGCGGGCCTTAACAGTGGTTGGCTCAATGCTGCATTCACATTGTCCAGGAGACATTCCGCTGTAACGCGTGTCAGGGTTGCCTTGCGCTCATTCTCGGCATGATCGTATCTTTTAGGTCAGTCGCTGCCTCGCAGCGTGATTGCACGTATTGGGGCTTCATACCCAATCTCTGGTTGGGAAGTTGCTGTTGGCTTCCCTCTGACCTGGTGTCCCGACTCCCCCTTGCCACAGCATTTGTGTTGTACCTTGTAAATCTCAAGCTATGATTGCAGTTGCCATTTGTGGATGTTGGAACGCTGGTACTAGTATAAGAGCTACTAGTTTTTTTTTTTGCTGTTAGCTTTGATTGTTGGTTTCAAAGTAACCATTCATCCCACACTCTTTGCCCATAGCCTGTCTAAGTAGGCTTACTGGAGTAGTAGTATTTCAACAGAGCCTTGTTCTTGCATTTTTCCCATTTCCGTCTTGTTCCAGTTGCCAATTTGTCATCAAATGACACATACCTTGTTTGGCCGGACGATGTTGAAGCTGGCATTTCATTGTCACACATCGTTTGAAGTAAGCAATAGCGACAAGGGTCTTACCTAAGGACGCACACGGGATGATGCTAATTGCTCATTTCACCCCAAGGGGGATTTGAACCTGGGTTGATCGATTTTTGAAAAGAAGTAACTATCAAAATATTATTACTCAAGTGCAAGCACAAACTAAACTGCACAAACGAAAAATAATGATTTACTCAACACATGTAACCGAAAAAAAAAAAGGAAAGTGAAAGAAAGAGCTTGCTAATTTTAAATGGTTTGTTTCAGCGCAAAGCAGTCTGATTTTTACCCTAAGAGTTGGTTTTACAATACACTGAAAGGGGGCAACACAGATTTTACTCGACTAAATGGGGGAAAAAAATCTTGTCTAAATTGCTGCTTTAACCCGCTGTCTCCCACAAACTCATGTTTGTCATAATTACTCAAATCTCTTAGGAAGTTAATTTATGTAATTTTTACATAATGCCATAATAATGTATAATCTGAGTAACAAAGTGATAGGCCTTGTTAGCAGGGTCCTCTTTGCACAGCTTTAAACGTGAACATTTAAATCACAGCAGCACAGGTTATATTCCTTTTGTGTGATCACCGTATTCACACGGGCACACGTCATTTATTATTCACAGGTGCAGGCACTTCATAATTATGTACTCAAAACCATGTGACAACATAAATGCATGTAATTGGCTGTCAACAACAATGGGAGGAAACAAAATGAGAATGCATCAACACCCCCACTTGCCCACATTTAAATACTTAATTAGTCCATAATACATAAACACAAGGCCTATACACCAATAACGTAAGTATTCTTTTAAACACAAAAAATAAATGTTTCAAACTTCAATAGTTTTTTAAATTTTGGTTGCTGGTTTGGTGAGTATATCTGCAACCATTTCATTGGTGGGACAATATTCTAAGTTAATGCTGCATTTAACATAGACCTCACAAAATGGTATTTGATACCCACATGTTTACAGCGTTGTCTGAGCACAGGATTTTCTGCAACAGCAATAGTTCCCTGGTTGTCCTCACCAATCTTACATGAATATTTGCGCCCATCAAAACACTCCAAGAGTTGTCGCAAATACATACACTCCTGCTCGCAGCTAAAGCCATATACTGCTACAGTAGGCTGCCTTTTAGTTTTCCATGAGACTACAGGTCCATCTTTGTTTAGACTAATGTAATAGCCTGTTGTGCTTTTTCGGTCCTCACATCAGCAGGCCAATTAGCATCATTTTAAGCGTACAGCACATTAACGTCAGTGTATTTACTGAAACTGAGTACTTTGTTTTGAGTACCCTTTAAATACCGCAACTCATGTTTTACTGTAGTCCACTGCCCAGAAGTTGTTTTTGTGAAATACTGAGACAGCTTACTCACTACAAAACTTAAGTCTGACCTTGGACAGGTTGCCAGATAGATTAGACTACTATGTATTTCTGGACATCCTCCATTTCTTCAGCATCATCTTTGTAGTTCAGTTTCTGTTCACAAGGGGTGGCTCTAACTTTACAGTTTTGCATATCAAAACTCTCCAATATTTTCTCAACATACTTGCATTGTGACATTTTGATATTAGTTTGCTCAAATTCAATGCCCAGAAAATGTATTAATTCACCCAAATATTTCATGCTAAATTTGGTTTTGATCATTTCTTTGACAATTTTTAGATTGTTTTCATCACTGGTTGGAATGATCAGATCACCAACCCAAATTATTATCTACACTTTCATTGTCGTTTACTTTGCTATACACACACACACACACACACACACACATCAGCTGGGTTTTGCACAAAGTTATTCTCACACATGCAATCATGCAACATTGTGTTCCAGTTGCGTCCCTACTGACAGGGATTTCTCCCGTTTCTGTTCTTTCCTTCAGGTTTGATTTCATAAATGTCACATTCAATTGGTGCATGTAAATAGGCTGTTTTCACATCCATCTGGTGGACTATCAGATTAAGCTGCTTTTTGTGCCAGCGCCCTGATACTTGTCATACTTGCAGTTGGAGAGAAAGTCTCTTCATAGTCCACACCTCTCTTCTGACTGTACCCTTTGGCAACATATCGGGCCTTGTATTTGTTTGATCCATCAGGGTTCTTTTTGATCGCAGAGACCATCTACCCTCCACTACATCTTTGCCCTGTGGTAGTGTGGTCAGGGTAAACGTTACATTGTCCTTTAATGACAGCATCTCTTCGTCCATTGAATTAACCCATTCTTTTGCCTCTGCTGAGGTTACAGCTTCAAATACGTTTGTTAGTTACCAAAAGTCTGTAACAATGTCAATATTGGTTAAACCATCCTCAAAACTACAGACACAATCACCAAAATAATCAGGATCACCATTGGTCAGCACATTTTTCCTAATTTTCCTCATTTTGTGGTTCTTCATTCTTTGTTTGGTTATTATTCTGCTTTGTGACCGCTTCTTGTTTTTCAGCAACTTGTGGACAAACTGGTGGAGTTTTATCCATCTGCCTGTTAACCACACGATCTTCCTCATCAGCATGCAGCACTTCTGTGTTCATTTTGAATACATACTCCACAAGTCTATGTTTTTACACTTTTCTGTTGCTGGAAAAATCACCAAATAGGCTGGACTATAATTGTCATATCCAATGAAGATTCCTCTCTCACACCTTGAGTCCAACTTCTCTTTTTGATGTTTGTAAACATAACACAACTGACCAAAAATGTGCATCTGGAAGCATTAGACTGTCTGCCAGTTAGCATGTAGAAAGGAGCCTGTCTAGTGAGATTGCTAAAGCATCTATTCCGCACTACAGCAGCTGTCTGGACAGAATAGGTCCACAACATCTTTGGCAGCTCACTCTGACTGGGCCTACACCTTGCCATTTCAAATAGAGTTCTCCAATTGCGTTCAGCAGTTCCATTTTGATGTGGAAAGTATGGGGCTGAGGTTTCATGCCAGATACCGCTCCGGCACATTAAGGCTCGGTTCTCTTTTCCAGTGTACTCAGTACCATCATCAGACCTAAAGCATTTTACCCGCCCATAAGGGGCCTTCGTCAGCTAGAAACTTTTCAGTAGCTGGCACTGACTCACTTTTATTTTTCAAGAAGTACACAAAAACTGCACCTGAATAATCATCTGTAAAAGGATAGTGCATACCTATGACCTTCTCTGGACATTGGGTCAATAGGACGAGCTAAATCTGTGAGCACCATGTCCAGAGGTGCTTTAGCTCTGGCATCTGGCTTTCTGTTCCTAGTTTAGATACACTTCCCCTGAGTGCAAACCTCAGCGTGGAACAGTATTATTCCCCTCATTTTTAATCTTCATACCATCAACAAGCTTCATTATATCTGCATAATTGTGATGTCCTAAAAGTTATGCCATGTCTGCATATCATGGCACTTGTTGCACTGGTCATCATAGTCATTTTCCATCGTGTGCAGATAGTAAAGTTTGTTGTGTACGTGTACAGGGAATGTGGTACCATCTTTATGTAGCAGAAGGTTCTTCCTCTCACTGAAGTTCACCGTGGCTCCACAGGAGGTTTCACAGAGAGCATATCCTGTGGATATGTTGGGATGTACAGGGCGCTCCTCAGCGTAGTCTTGCAACGACGCCCACCCCTGTCGATCAGCCACACCTCTGCGTCCCCTCTCTGCTTGGCGACCCTGCTGTTCCTGGTGCCATCTGCCAGCTCCATGCAGCGCGTCCCGGCCTGGAACTTCTGGAACTTGGTGATGTCTGTGATGATATGCGACGTTGCACCCGCATCCACGATAAGACCTCTGCTTTTGACGTCTGACACCTGCATCTCTGTGTCACTTATCCGGAAAAGTTATTCCTTGTTCGCTGCGTCGGACGCTCCCCTTGCGTGATCCCGCTGCTGCTTCTTCTGTCTATACGTTGCATTGTTACGAGTTGTACTTTTACTGTGATTACACCACAGTTTACGAAGACAGGCTCTGGCTATGTGGCCTCTGATGACGCATTTGTAACACACATTGTCTGTATTGCTCTTGCTTTCCCTCTTGCTTTTATTAACTCCGGAGCTTTGTCTTAAACTCATTTTATCTTCGCTCTGAGAAACATGTACGGCAATGGCTTAAATGTCTCTGGTAGCCCCTCCAACACCATTGCTATTAAAAGTCTGTCACTGAGCACCTCATCTGCACTTCTCAACGCGGTGATCGCAGTCTCTGCTCTGATGACATATTCAGTGACATTTTCCATCTGGGACTTTTGCAGTGACGTTAGCTCTGTGTACAAGTTCATCACCCTCGGCTTTCCTTTGCCAGCATAATATTCCCGGAGAATCTTCAGCGGCACGCGCCCGTCATCCGCTGCCTCGCGCATTACCAGTGACAGACTCTTATCGTCCAGGAACTGAATAAGCTCTGCGTAGGCCTGAGCGTTTTTCTCTTGGTCGTTATCACCATCATCGTTTGGGCCAGGTGGGTTTAGAATAGTGTCTTTATCAACCCCTGGAGACAGAGGTGGCTCAAAAACGTCGTCTCCCACAGCTATCCTTTCTCGTCACCATCAAAGACGAGCCTTCCCCAACGGCCCGGTGCAGTGTCCTTTTCTCTTCTGCTCATTTTGCCGTCAGTGGCCAAACTCAGGCGCACACATTTACCGTCGCGACATTCACCTGGCCGCCGCTCATCAAACTGTGTAAAATTGCTCTGGGCCCATAACCTGTTAGCAGGGTCCTCTTTGCACAGCGCCAAACGTGAACATTAAACCACAGCAGTACGCGTTATATTCCTTTTGTGTGATCACCGTATTCACACGGGCACACGTCATTTATTATTACTCGCAGTGGGAATAGTAACTAAACATTTTACTCAAGTAAGAGTAATGTTACATAGTAGATTTTATGACTCAAGTAGGAGGAAAAGAATAGTCTGAAAACAACTCAAAGAAGTACAACCCATCATTGCCAATTAGCGTAAAACCATTAAAGCTGGGGTACACATTTTTTCCAAAAATGTAAACTAATTCCGAGCTCACAAATCATTTGGCCCATTGTTAATATCCACAAGCATTTCTTTTCAGGCTCGAGCTCGGCTTTAGAAAAGCTTTTTCAGACGGAGAAGTGAAACTCAGAGCTCTCCTTTCAGCTCTTATTTCTGGGTTAACAGACATTTTTGTCACAAAGTGCTGCTTTTACAATATGCTCTTTGGGGGAAAACCAAAAAATACTAATTTACTCCAGCTTTAACTTGCCATATAACAGGTTGCAAAGTTTGTTTTTATTCTCCCCTCCTTATTTAATTCACCTCGCTCACTGGCCTGAGTTCATCTTGGTTTCCTCTCCTTCATCAAAAATACAACAGTAAGTCTCCAGAGTATTTCTTTGGACTACATCAAATCCAAGGTTCTGTGCAAAAATGATGGAGTTAGCCTCATGAGACTGGAGGGATAGATTGTGCTATAAATGATAAAGCATGCAATGTACTGTAAGTAACACCCGGATAAATATGTGGTGGTCTGCGTAAATTAAATCTGATCCAATCTTATAATAATCCTGGGAAAATGCACTTGATCATGTATAACTTCCCCGGGGACATTTTGTACCGTACATGACGTCATTACTGCATATGACTCATTCATTTACTTGAGATTTGATAATTATGTTGCTGCTGGTTAATTACTGCTGCAGATACTGACTGGTGATATGGTCGAAATAATAGCTATAATACATGTAACATATGTGATTGTAAGAAGTTCTTCCTGATTTCTGAGCATCGAAAATGTAGCTGGAAATGGATAATATGTGTCAAATTGAAACAAAGACACAGATTAAAGGTGATGTAGCTAAGTTTTACTGTCTTAAATCGAAAAACACAGAACATTTGAAACTCATTGCAGCGATCCACATGTATCGCTCACTTACCTAATGCATTCAGAGCCCCCTAAATATTCATGTGATGAGTTTATAAGCGCTTTCCACAACTTTGAGAGCCCAGAGCGAGTTTTGCCATCATGGTGAAGCTAACAGACATTTGCATTCTAACAGAGCACTTCCTGTTTTGTGGAGAATAAACGCACTATAATTAGACGCAGAGAATGAGCTGTGGTCAAATTTTGGCCTAATTAATGCTTTGACAAAATATCTGTGCTGGGAGTAAATGGATTTTACTTAATTACATAAAAAAGAGAAAAATCAGGGTCAGACGTGTGGCTATGCGGCACGTCATTTCTATTTGAATACTGTACTTGTGTGCGGCATTAAGTTTGATGACAATAAAGTTATGAAAGCAAAAAATAAATAAATAAATCAGACACAGCCCCTTAGAACCGTCGTATGACCGGGGACGAGCTGTGACTGATATCACACGTGTCTGAGACTTTCAATCTCTGTTGAACATGTGACCATAGGTAAAAAAAAAATTGATACCAGCAGTAAACACAAACATGTGACATAAGTAAACAAACATGTGACCAGCAGTAAACACAAACACGCTACCGACAGTAAACACAAACACGCGACCGCCAGTAAACACACACATCTGACCGCCAGTAAACACAAACACACGAACAAAGTAAACACAAATGTGACCGACAGTAAAAACAAACACGTGACTGACAGTAAACACACACATGTGACTGACAGTAAACACACACATCTGACCGACATTAAACACAAACATATGACCACAGTAAACACAAATGTGACCGGCAGTAAACACAAACACGTAACCGACAGTAAACACACACATCTGACCGACAGTAAACACAAACATGTGACCACAGTAAACAGAAACTTGACCGACAGTAAACACAAACATGTGACCACGGTAAACACAACGTGGTCGACAGTAAACACAAACGTGGCTGACAGTAAACACAAACACGTCACTGACAGTAAACACACGCACACACACTTGACTGACAGTAAATACACACATATGACCGACAGTAAACACACACATCTGATCGACAGTAAACACAAACGTGACCGACAGTAAACACAAACGTGACCGACAGTAAACACAAACACGTGACAGACAGTAAACCTAAAACATGTAACCACAGTAAACACAAACGTGACCACAGTAAACACAAACATATGACCACAGTAAACACAAACATGACCGACAGTAAACACAAGTGTTCCTCAAAGTAACAACAGAACAATAATAATATTACTTTGGTGATGTCAAAGACTTTGGCCGTAGCTACAACTGATCATGTGACCCATTGCACAGTGGGCATGTGAACTGTGTCATGATTTTAAATTCCCAAAGTCTTTCAGTGTGACATACATAAATCTCTAAAATGATCAGAATAAGTACATTGTAAGTTTAATATCAATTCAGGCTGAAACATTTTCTCGTTTCGTGAAATGATTTAAACCGTGATTGGACACAACTACCAGTGGAGCAGTGTGATTGGCTGTTCCTCACAATGCAGAAATGCCAAGTGAAATCAAACAAGACTTAATCAAACCAAATCCTTCATAATAATTTAATGGAAAAACAATATTCTTACCTCAACGTCACAATGCACTCATTAAACATGTTATAAAACAAGACATTATTGCAAAGAATCAGTCTGGTGACAATTGAGCAAAATAAAAAAGAGAACAAAAAAAACTAAACAAAAAAACATAAGAAAACGACAGAAATTCAACAAAAACATGTCTACAAAGGAGAATTCCGAAACAAGACAAGCCCCCAGTTTTCCCTGACGGAGCAGAATCTTGTGCGTCTCGGTGAACACATGAATGTTGAATGAGTGTATGCAGTGCTGATAAAATCTGCATGGCCTTTATTTCACTGAGCAACAGCACCAGGAAGAGGAGAAGTACGAGCAATGGTAAAATGTATGAAAAAGAAATAATAAGTAGGACAAAGAGATGAAGCTGAGTAAGAGATACAGCATACACTTCATAATGACTGATTGATTACCGTTTCATTTAACTTCTTTTCTCTTTTATTTTAAGAAATGACAAATTCTAAATATGCAAAGTGTTATTTTATCACTCCAGATAGTTTAGCATTTGAAGAGAACATTGAGACACGCAATTCACATGTTAAAGCATTTAAATACCCATTAATAAACAAATGTCATGACGTTAAATGTGTTAAATACATGACGAGCAAAAGTTATTATTCTTACTTTTGGTGTACATATTTTTATTTTTATTTTTTTAATTGCCACATAGATATTGATCAGACTTGGCAAAAAGTCTATAATCTGTCCATTCATTATTTTTGTTACTTTGTTTGCTCAAATTTGTTGTCCCAAAGATGTCTTCACCGATTTAATTGCAATTATATTCAAAACGTACCCCAGGTCACGCATAAGGCAAGTTTTCAAAACACATTCCTACCTTCCTAGATATGATTACGGTAGTGCCTTCTCAAACTAGCCAGATATAAGGTGAATTGGAGTAATTCAGAAGCTTTCCCACTCACTTCATATTGCCCTAAAACACTATTCCAAGCTGGACAGCCCTCTAATGCAAATGAAATTGTGAAAAAAAATTAAAAATGGACCCACTGATGAGGAAGCTATCCTCGGATGTAGACAGGTGGTCATCGCTCCAGCTCTCTTTACGGGGAAAGGTCAATGTCCCGAAAATGTCTCGCATACCGATCTTTTTCAACCCTTTGCAAATCGATATGAAAAAACAATTGATACTTTTTGACAGGATATGCAAGCATGTCTGCCTCTCACTCCACTGACATGCATGACCAAATGTCTGACTCCAAAGCTGGAAACCCACAACGTCTTCACCCACTTGCAAGAAGTTTAGAAAAAGTATAAACAAAATACTTACTCATTAATAAGGCGCTGTTTTTATGGGAAAACTGGTTAAACAAAGGAATTAAAACCCATGGAATACTATCTTAAAACCCTTTGAAAATGTAAAGCGAGAATTCAATCCAATGTCATTTCTGGCAATATCTGCAATTGAGACATCTATTGAAATCAGTGCGGGGGTCCCTACATAAATCTACCCCACTTGATGATATACTCAAATGATCACAATCAAACCAGTATTCAGCAGTATTCAGCTATTACTTCAAACTGATACAGCGACACTGTAATCTACCAAACACATTGAAAAGTGTCTGGCAGAAGGACCTGAATGTGTCATTCAGTGAACAAGCGTGGAAAAGCATCGGTCAAACAATTGGTGATGCAATTCAAAATTATTGACCACTTTTATTGGACAACAGTCAGGTTACATAAATTGGGATTTAAGAGCACACCAAACTGCCGGAAATGTCAAAACGTAGATGGTCCTTATACCATGCACTATGGCAATGCCCCAGGGTCTTAAAGTATTGGAACACAGTACATTCCAGTATTAAGGAAATCACAGGTGACACTCTTGAGTTCTGCCCCAGGCTGAAAGCGCTCGGGGATCCAGCTATTATAGAACATGGTCGAAATGAGCAGTAACAATAGGTAGACAGGTATTGTTCAGAGAATGGAAAACCCCTACATCTCCAGCAGTTAAAGAATGGTTTACTGAATTAGGAAGAGTAGCTTCTTATAAACAACTTTTCTTCTCTAGGAAAAATGATAAATGGGATGAATATGAAGTAAAGTGGGAAAATGACCAGGTATAAAATGTATTTAATCCAGGTGCACTGTGCTGCTGGCAGGGCTATATGCATGCAAGATTAAGGGCATTACTTACCAAAATGTTGATCTAAATTCATATTCACCCACTCCATCCATTACACTAAAGCCTCTGCCAGTGATGTGTGCACTTGTTACAGCTGTGTACAGAACGATGCATTGCCTAGCTGTCCATTCACTATTATTATTGATCTGTTCTTGTCAACGTTGGGTCGAATGCTTTGAAAGAGGTTTTCCTATTGGAGTACTCTGATTGTCATGTAACACGTGTGGTGTAACATGTGTGGTTTTTGTTTTATTGCTGTTATCATTGCTGATTATTAATAATGATGTAAGGGATAATGATGATCGCAATGGTCGTGGTGGTGATAAGTGAGTCATGGCGTTAAGTACTGTATTTTCCGGACTATAAATCGCACCAGCCAAAAAATGCATAATAGAGAAGAAAAAAACATATCCAAGTCCCACTGGAGTATAAGTCAAATTTTTGGGGAAATGTATTTGATGAAATCCAAGACCAAGAACAGACATGGTGAATAGATGTTTGTACGCTAATGTAACACCTTCAGCGACATGACAACGAACTGTCGTAAGTGTCTGGTATGTTAACGTGACATATTAACAGTTATTCAGATCACTATAGCATAAAGAACATGCTAACAGGGTTACCAAAGCATCAGTATTTCCCCAAATCACTAAATCCATAGAATTCTTCTCCCTCTGTGTCACTTCTAAACAACTCCGCCCACTCAGGAGGGAGACGAAGTTAATAATATCACATATAAGTCGCTCCGGAGTATAAGTCGCACCCCGGCCAAACTCATCAAAAAAGGTGCGATTTATAGTCCGGAAAATTCAGTAATATTTTATTTGTCTTACTTTTCCTTACTAATCTCAAAATGAGATATGCCAATGGCACCAGTATTTATTTGATTATTTTCAGTAAAGTAAAACATTTTGTGTGTGTCCCATTGGCAAACCTTATTTTAGGACAGTCAGAATATATTAAAATCAAGAGAAATACTATTTAATTCCAGCACTTTCCCCCAGTTTACCAGGGAAAAAAAGCACAATATGTCGTCTTTAAAATGTTTTCTTGACACGTGTTGCCAGTGTCGCTTTAGTAACACTTTTAATAACCAATTTCCCGGCCAATTATAGTTGAGGAAATTGCATATTGCTTTAGGTTGTTTGTATCATATTGAAACACTAATTACTTGGACTCTGGAGAATGAGGACATCATACCATCAATTGTTACTGGGCTTTTAATGACAAGGCCAAACTTAAAAAAGAATAATAATCGAAGAAGGAGACATCGTCATGATGAGTATGCGGCTGGAGGAGGCGGAGGCGCAGGAGCGTTACCTCAAGCTCATTGGAAACTTTCGATTTTGATATGCGCTGTTTCTATGTTTTGGCTAAATCAGTATGCTTTATGTTTATCTGTGATGAGAGTAAGTATGCCTTAACAGGTTGAGAAAACAAATATAGTAAAACATTTTCTATGAATCTATTTTTAGCAAACGTACAGTGACGGTGAGAAAGGGTATTAGAACTGGTTACCCTGTAGTCCATAAAGACACACAAATACTGAATTTGTTGGTAGTATTCCGTGTTAATGTTAATAATCTTTAGTTTTTTGTTTGTTTTCATCATGTTATCATGAAAAGTGCTCTTGCTGAATTAGTTATCTTCAAATTAGGGTAATAAAAGGAGACATCATCATTACTTACTCTGAGAGGAATTTTGAGTATTATTGTATGGTCCTGCAATCAAGGCTTATTATGCTACATTGACTTTTGCTCTCTCTTAAAGCAAACCTAAGTAACTCTGGTGATAGAGCTTCCCCTGCAGCTCCCTCGTCTTTGTCTTTCTTTATCCTCATACGACAGTAGAGTCACACACAAAATAATTCACATTGCCAAAAAAAAGAACAAAAAGAGGAGAGTTGCCTTCAGGTCAATGTCGAACAATGTTGCAAGGCTGGTTTTCAATTCAATTACATTTATTCTTGTAATGCCCAAAATCACAACAGCAGTTGCCTCAAGGGGCGACAGTGACAAACAGATTAAACAATGCTCATAGGGACTAGGTAATCCCAAACTCCCCTGTCCTTAGACCCTCCTTCTCGGCCAGGAAAAACTACCAAACCTCTTTGGGAAAACCTGTAGGTTCCACAGTGAAGGCGAGACAGGCGGACGTGAGATAGACGGTGGAGCTGGACCCACTCAGGAGGAGAACTAGTTCTTCGTGGCTGTTTCACTCCCCGCGGAGAAGTGGGAGAAAAAGAAGGAAAAGCGATGATTGCAAGTTAAATTAAATATTAAATATTTTTTGATAGAAAAAGTAGTTGCCATACTTCCCGCTGGGAAACTGTAGGTTTTTATTTCTGTTCCTAACTGGCCTGACCAAAAGCGATTTCAAAGAGGAACGTTTTAAGCCTGGTCTTAAATGAAGAGACTGTGTCAGCCTCTTTATCATGGACAGGAGCTGATTCCACAACATTCAGCCCAGAGACAGCAGGGGGCGACGACGGACACTTCAAACGCCCCATAATTACATATTTAACATCACAGAGACTTACAAAGACAAAGAGGTGAACATTTTAATTAGTTCTGCTTTAACAATGTTCGGACATTGTTCCCTCATCAAAAGCGTACCTGGAGTTATATTTAACTTATTTCACGCTCCCCCTCTGAGCCTCAGAAAACCCTCCCATCTGATTTCCCAATTTTGTGACGTCATAGATAGAACTCCGAGATCTTCTGAGCTTTTCTTAAGTCTGTTCATGACCGAAAGTAGTTCTGAGCATTTCTGCCGTCAAATTGCATTAATCACAGCTACATGCTGACATTAGCAGTAGTGTCTTTATTTCCCTTTTGTAATTCTCTACTCCATCTACTGCTGCCAGTAGATGGAGTTCTACCTCATATCCTGAGAGGGAATGTCCGACTGAAATAAAGTAATGTTCTGAAACCTACTAAAATGTAGGAAATGAACCTGTTCCTATTATTAAGTTATTTTAATGTCTAAATTTCAGTTTGCCTTGTAAAATAATAATCTTCCTATGTGATCATTTATTATAGAAAAAGGCAATCTACTGCATAACATCACCTAGAAATGATTCAAACTAATCTAACTCAAATCCGAACTGTTCTGAGCCAAAACCACATGAGAGAGGCAGCGTCTAGACACACTCCGCTTTCTGTAGCATGATGAAGGAGCGCACTGAGAAAACCATCACTTCCAAAAGGGTCGTAATCCTTTCAGCGCAGTCACTTCTGATGCCAAACCCACATGCATTATTTACACATATGCATATAAACCCAGCAGTGGATGAAATATTGAAAGCTTACATATAATTGGCAGTGGTTGGCAATGCAGCTAATTCATTATATATCTGACACAGTAACAACAAAGACATGGAGATTATGGAGAGATGAACAGAAGACCGAATCAGACCAGGGTTTGTACAGTAATTATCTCACCCAGAATGTAGTGGGGACATAAACAAACATGGACTTGGCATCACTAATTGGCAAATGCCCACGGACAAGCAGCGAGTCTGTTAAAGATGAACTCATTTGAGCTTTTAGCAATGTTCCTGAGTTGTTTCTTTGTCAAAACTGGCTATGTTTGCATGCACGCTAAAAAGTTTGATCGTTATCTGATGTCTGGAGTTGTTAGATCATTGAAATGGCTTTTAAGTCTGAAGTGAGTAATCCGATTTCTTCACAGGCAAACATTAAAGGAGATAAATAATTATTTGAAAAAAATTCTGGAATGTAATATCAATCTGTAACATAAGTAGATCACCATATTATAGTTTGTTCATAGTAAAAATCAATGTTGATCTAAAGCGGCTTAGTAATAGAAGTTGACCCATTGACCCCCTGTTCATAACGCTATAAGTGGTCCTCATCGTGGCATTTCACCGTTTTTATTTGATGAGAAAAGGCTACTGAACATTTTTGTACTCAACGCGTCTTTAACTTCTTCGTTTATGAAATTGTCACAACTAAGTGCAGTACATGGATGTGGGCGGTGACAGGGGATAGGTGAAAACAGGAATTTTCTGCAGGACAATGCAGGACTAATCAAATCCAAGTTGTAAGAATATGATCAAATAAAAGCCGTTTTAGGACCGTTCCATCTGCATTTCCGCTCATAAAGATGCTGTATGCTAATTTTTGTGCGGGATGCGAACAGCGCCACACTTTCTTTTAGTCGATTAAGCAAAGCACAGTCGGCCAATCATTTCTTTAGTCAACTACAGCCCTAACTCGGGGAATCTGTGCATGTGCTGATAGAAACCTTCAGCGTCCAATCCAATTCCCCAAACTTTATGCAGTGATTTCTTACTTGATTTTTTTTTTTCTCGAAATGCGTAGAACTTGTTGTCATCGTGAACGTGTGCCCTTAGAATACCGTGATTACAAATAATCACGCCAAAGCTACTTTCACAGGTAGGTTGCAGTATCCTTAAGAAACCTGATTGTTTTCTGTTTGTATAGATTATGGAGTTCTTTTCTTTGCAGTCAAGGTCAATCTGCCAATATCCACCCGCTACGTTAAGAAGTGCTGAAGGTTTTAATATCATTTCACTCACTGTTATTCTAAAGAGACATTTAGACAAACCCATTTCACCTCGTGTTTTGGATGATTAGAGATTTGATATGCAAGTAAACACCAATAATCAGATGCTATTACTGGGTTTTCCGATTACTCCAATTGTTACAGTGGTTTTTTTTTTGCCGATCCTAAACCTCCTTCAGTCTCAGGACCAGATTTTTAACAACATTTCGGTTCGCACAAAATATCCCACACACTGTTTTAATAAATTAGTTAATAAAATAAAATACTGACAGATTAGATCTTTGTGAGAAATAACGAACAAAATGCTTTACCAACATTGCTTTGCAAAATTGTCCATCCAGGACTGAACCAGAATAAAACTAGGACTAGACTAGTACCAACCAGGCCTGAACCAGGACTAAAACAGAATTAAACAAGGACTAAACCAAGCCCAAACCAGGTCTAAATGAGTGTTTATCCAGAATTAAACCACTTAACTAGGTGTTTCTTTAATTTTGTTTTAATATTTGGAAGATGGGTCATGGACCGGATGAAATCATTGGAGGGCCTGATTTGGGCCCCGGGCCTTATGTTGAATAGCCCTGCTATAAGGAAACACAGACCAATTAGCAAACACTCCGTTAGTGGAGTATTGGCTTCATATCTGGGAAATTAACCCCCAAACTCATACATTTAGTAGTACAAGTACAAGCCACTTTACTCACACCAAAAAGAGTACGGACGTTCAGCTTTTCAATCCCATTGAACCAAACCTCATTGGAACGATCCCAATTGACTATAAGTAATATTATTTACTTCATTTGTGGTTTGTTATTGGGTTTGCGCGCTCACGCAGCTCTCTCTCTTCATTCTCTATTCTGTCAAGGCGAAATGAGACATTAAATTGTTAGCTTGTTCGACGGGGTTTCTTCTATTCAAATGTATTTGTATTTGAGTATTTGATTTTCAGACATGTTAGGGAAAGTGCCATTTTGATCAAAGGAAATTAGTTGTCGCTTGTCTATATTTGAAAAAGCAAAGTTATATGTATGTTAGCCATTATAGCTACAAAGTTTTAGCGCTAGAGCCCGCTGCAGTCGCTGAAGTCTCTTTGCGCCGCGGCTTTGAACGGCATCTAGACTGGGACAAGAGTGGTCAAGGGACGAGGGATGAAGCAGGGATAAACTTTGATGTGTTTTTTAGCTGCTTTGGAAATCTGCAGCTATAAAGGTTCTCTGCGCCTCAAACTCCAGGTCCAAATATTGGACAGCTGCCTCTTTGTTCTGATTATTTTTGCGAAGCATCTCTTGTAGCGTTTAGTAATGTCTGAAATGCACAATCACGCATTTGGTCAGCCACACACACTAAAAAACAACAAACTGAATTTTCATCTTTGTTCATCCTTAGTAATATAACTGCTCACTTTTTTAGTTTTTGTTTACAAAATGTAATTCAACAATAGCTTCCACAGATCTAAAAAAGTACTGTCTGTTTAAGAGCGAAACCGAACGAAAGGGAGTGTAAAACAAAGGTGCTCTTCTGATGTCAATCCAGGAAAGACCAGATTTATTTGCGCTGGTTGTGCAGTGTGGTGAACTTGTGCCCACTCTGGGGTCGTTTGCTGCTTCTCGGAGAAGGATCTAAGTCAGATGAGCTGAAGTCAAAGCTTACCTCTTCCTCCTCTGAAGCCTCAATATCCAAAGTGTCTTCAAATGGAATGGTGCAGCTCCCGGTGCTTTCGAAGAGACCTGACGAAACGTTGGAATTTTAACAGAAAAAACATCCACAATGTAATTTCAAACTGTTTAAATGTCCAATATGCATTATTCTGGGCCATTTTAAATACTTTTGACACTTCACTAGTACCCAGGAGAGTAGAAAGGGGAGGACAATGGGGTCAGTTATCCCGTTGCTGTTTACTGCAGTACTTGCTAGTACTGCATTGAAATCCCATAAACACAAATGTATACACACCCATGGACAGTGAGTGTCTGCCTGGTCAGTGAGCACTGGGTGGTAGCCAAGGATACGCCTTGCCACGGCAGCTAGGGAATATAATAATGTGTTGGATAGTGGATAGTGTAGAAAAATTAGATAGTGGTAATAGTTTCTTGTATGTGGCTAATGCTAACGCGGGCTGGATGGTTACTGCCTCAGGAGTGGTTAATATGTCCAGGGCTGCAGCCAGGCATTTGGGTGCCCAATTCCCCACTCTATAGCCACAGTATTTGTGCTGATTTCTTCTCAGATCTTTTATCAAAATGCATAGAACTTGTCGTTGTGAAACTGTGCCCTTACAAAACCGTGATTACAATGAAACAAGTCAATACTATTTTCACAGGTACGCTGCAATATTATGAAACCTGATTGATTTCTGTTAGTATATATATTATGGCGCTTTTTTCTCTGTCGTCAAGGGCAACCTGCCAATATCCATCCGCTATGTTTAGAAATACAGCAGGTTTGATGAAGTGCGCACGGAGACGGGTGACAGCAGTGGTCAGCTTTTAACTTCAAATCTGGACCGAAGCCAGCTGACTCTGATGGAGGGAGGAGGGAGGGAGGGAGGAAGGAGAGAGGAGGGGGAGAGGAGGGAGAAAGGAGGGAGAGAGGAGGGAGAGAGGAGGGAGAGAGGAGGGAGAGAGCAGGGAGAGAGCAGAGAGCAGGGAGAGCAGGGAGGGAGGTGGAGAGAGGAGGGAGAGAGGAGGAGGAGAGCAGGGAGAGAGAAGGGAGGAGGTGGGAGAGAGGAGGGAGAGAGCAGGGAGGGAGGAGGGAGAGAGGAGGGAGAGAGGCAGGGGAGGGGAGAGGGAGAGAGGAGGAGAGAGGTGGGAGAGAGGAGGGAGAGAGGAGGGAGAGAGGTGGGAGAGGAGGGAGAGGGAGGAGAGAGCAGGGAGAGAGCAGGGAGAGAGGTGGGAGAGAGGAGGGAGAGAGGAGGGAGGGAGGAGGGAGAGGAGGGAGAGAGCAGGGAGAGAGCAGGAGAGAGCAGGGAGAGAGGTGAGAGAGAGATGGAGAGAGGAGGAGGGAGAGAGAGGAGGGAGGAGGAGGGAGAGAGCGAGGAGGGAGAGAGCAGGAGAGAGCAGGAAGAGAGAGGGAAGAGAGCAAGAGGAGAGGAGGGAGAGAGAGCAGGGGGTAGAGGAGGGAGAAGAGGCAGGGGTAGAGGAGGGATGATGATCAGAGGAGGGGGAGAGCAGGGGTAGAGGAGGGGGAGAGCAGGGGTAGAGGAGGGGAGTGGAGGGGAGTGGAGCATGGGCTCTTGTGACAGAAAAAAAAAAGGTGTGGGTTTAGAACTGTGGATGTAATATTTACATTCAGCAATCCCACTTGAGATTCAGGTTTGCAGAATGTGTCAAACCTTGCAGCCTGTTTGGCACTCACGCTTTACAGCAAGACGGTCACAGAAAACAGTCCAGGCATGTTTCTCCCTGGGCGGGGTTCCTCCTCAACCCAAAACATGCACCATGTTGGTACACCATGCAGGTACAATCCTCCAGCTTAGGCAATCCTGACATCACTGTAGCTGTAAGCAATTTGCCCAAATATTAATACAACGATTCGATTTGATCACAATTCATATAAACTTTGTATATTTACAGTATATTGCCTTGGATACGTATCTCAAGCCATCTGCTTCTTTTCAAAGTCCACGCATTATTGTCCATGAGAGTATTGCAGAAGCTGACTAAAATAGTCTTTTTTTGAGCATATTCAAGAGAAAATGTGTGATTCACGATATGTCGATTTGACCAAAACAGCAGCTCATCACAGGACTGCGATCGCAATTCCATTTGTATCACCATATTGCCCAGCCCTACCAGCTCAAGATCTCGAGATGGGTCCCCAAGCGCTGTCCGGCAGCAGCAGATCACTGCTCCTGACTGAATTATTACAGTTCGCTCACATGAGATTAATAAATGATACCTTAACCTTAAATGTGCAAAACAGTTCCACTTCTGAGAATAAAGTCGGAGCATAGTGTGCATAATAAGAGCGCATTCACATTCACTTAAGGCTGCCCGACTTTGGGGAAACATTTTTTAATCCTTTAAATCATCTTATTTGGGTTATAATTGAGATCACAATTATTTGACACAATTACTCTGACTTAGTGTGTTATTGTGTAGCTTGAATCCATTTTGAGCTAATGGGTGAAACGGAAAAAATGTCATTCTATCGATGTTGAAAATAATGTCATGTCATTCTGTCTATGTATCAGATAATATTATCTTGGCTCCGGCCGAGTCGGGGGTCAAGACAGAGCTTGTGGGGTCAGATCCTTGAGGGTGGTTTTTTGTCTTGATCGGAGCTGATTTGATTGTGACAATGTGCGTACGTGTCAATGTATGTGACTGCCTTTCAAAGGATGTGTCCTGTCATTGTTCTGGAGTGAGGAAGGGAGAGCTGATCCTGTCAGGGAAAGAGTTTTTATTTACTGTGCACGAGTAAATAAAGAGCGACAAACTGTTTACCTCTTTATTTCTTGGTACTTTTCCTCAGAAATGCCACAACATGGGGTTGTTAACTGGCTTCTCACCTCATTCCGACGTAGTCCTTCTTCTGGTTGTATTAGTGAACACAGGACTGCCGACTTCCAGAGAAAACATCTTCTACACAGATTAAAAAGTAATTTTCAGGCCGCCCAGGGAATCGGTGCACGGTTGACTTGTTGGTCACATGAACGTTGGACATTTTACACAATTCAATCTACTTTATAGCACATGTTAGCGGCCAGACTTTTCCACGTTCTCTACTTAAGTGCTGATCCAAAAAGAGGAAAAAGTGGGCGGGGCAGACTAAAGTCAGTATAGTCCATGATGCTATGGAATATTCTGAGGAATGACATTTATCATTTGAAATAAATCATACAATAGTTTGTTCATGAACAGACCTCTGTTTTGGGCTGTTTGGGCTGCACTCTGCGTGTGCGTGTGTCACATGATAGTGTCACATGATAGTGTCACGTGAAATGTCCGCTCAGCTGATCTGCAGTACAACTTTAGCATTGTACACATCAGAGATTACATTAACATGTTTCATAACTGACAGATTTTTTTTTTATCAGTGACGGGAAAGGCAGTCCATCACTTTGACGGGTTGAAACTTTTACTTTTACATTAGGAACAAACTTCAAATAATGTGCTCACTTTCAACTTTCTCTGACGTATTGGGCTGGGACTGAACTAAAACTGGACCTTGCTCAGGGCACCTTGGCCCCGCCTCCGCAGCCCCAGCACATTGGCTTCACTTTTCTCTCTCCAGAATTCAGCCTCTTATTTTATTGTTAAGGATTTTTTTGGCCCGTAGGCTTTATTAGGCAGGACAGCTGAGCGCGGGATGAAGAAGAAGAAGAAGAGAAGACATTGTAAATTGTCGGAGCCAGGATTTGAACTCACGACACTGAGGCTGGCTGTACATGGAGCCTGGCATATGCTGGCTTTTTTGTGCTACACTTGCTTTGACACATTAATGTACAGCATAACGGACAGAGTGGGCGTGTTCGTGTGTCGTGCATGTGTCAGTACACGCTGAAGATGCACAAATGCAGGTGCATAATGGCCCTGAATATTGTCGCTTTACTGTGTTATGTCACTTTAGCACTAGTTCATACAAGATGTAGTGCAGAGGAGGTGTGGCAGCGGAGGCGGCAGACGAGCGGGCATGTGTCTGTGTGCACCACCATACGCAGAGGGGCCCAAATCACTCAAATAGTCTAGTTTCTGAGCTGCAACCAGTTTAAAGGGCAAATGTTATGTATTATTTGTATTGTTATTAAGCGTTAAACATGCTAAAAAGCCCCAGATGCCCTGCTCGTATCACTTGTGACTCTAAAAATATAATGACAGATAAAAATAGCTCATGGCGGATTTTTTGGGACCCAGAATTATGTCCGGTGAAACCTCTGGTACAAATCCATGAGATGGCTGTCCCTCTAGCAGTGTTCTGAGATTGCAGACTTAAGCTGTTCCTGGTGGGCTTGCTGGTTTGTGGTTCAGGTGAAGGTTTTGGGCTGTTTCTTTTTCACATTAAATTTCGAGTTATTTTTCCATGAATTAAAAACTGTATGTCCTCTGAGGTTTTACCCATGTACTGTAAGTCCTATCAGGACAAAGAAATGATGTCACATTACATTTGTGGTCTGTCTATTTTGTCCTTGAGATGAACCAACAACTGTCGCAGTTTGTTAGCGACAAATGTTATTTGTGAGAGAACTCACCCTTAAGCTCTGACATCTGTGTGCATAATCTACATTGCTATATTGCGTGAAAGCGTCACACTACTCCACATGTGTTTCATAAAACGTCAGTAGCAGCACAAATGCAGGAAAAACAGAACCACTTTTCACACTGTAGAACCGTAAGCACGTTTTTGAACTGTGTAATTCGTCCGTAGCTCACACGAACCGTTTGGCGCATCTTTAATATTCACAAGCGTTCATTTCCAGGCCAGTGCACAGCTTTAAAACAACCTCTTTCACACTGGGGCGGACCACCCAAGCACAGCCAATCAGAGCACTGCTTTCAGCTCTTACTTCCGGGTTTGACAAGACGAAAAATACTTCATTATTAGCTGTAATACACTCTGAGGGAAAACGCTAGATTTACTCATTTACAAAAAAAAACAAAAAAAACCCTGGTGCTTTAAGATCTGAATTGTCTGGCCAGATAATCTACTGCGTCAATCTTCAGCCCTTCAGCGCAGAAGAACTTTTTTGCTGCATAAAAGCCTAATTTCACTTGTGTTTGTTTCGCACTGCTACTGTTTTTAATAACCATTTGCAGGCTTCCCACTGTGAGGTTAACCGCCCCCTCGCCCCATAAACAAGCTGTTAGATTAGTCAGAACAGGAGAAAAGTTCCCCCCCTCTCTTTTTCAGCAGAGGCGCAATTGTCTTTGCTCTTATTTCAGAAAAGAGGTCAGCCCTCGTGGTGCCACCGGAGCGTAACCAGCGATCCGTCCACCTTAGGTTATTATTACCTCCCTGCCTTTAGCTGGCGGCTCATTTGCATTATTGAAAGTACGCAATTCCAAGGGTTGCCAAGGTCTTGTGCTGCTTAAAATGACACGTACCTCATGAATATTAAGCCGCTGGGAGGTCTACGGCACAGCGGACTTCACCGGCTCGAGCCCCGAGCAGTTCGTCCTGTGGCTAAGAGTTGACACTGGAGGGCAACATGCACTTTGCAGATATTATACCTTTTGGGAAGAGAAACGAAACATGGCACTTGGCACAAACTGTGAACTCCAAAGTCTGGCTCAAGGCTTAATCCAGGAAAGATACAAGAATGTGAGCGATGTCATTCTGCAGATTATGGCAGAAGCACGCAGGCTCTGAAGGATTGGAGTGTTACTTAAAGGTATTATGCAAACCGTGACTTATGATTGACTGTTAAGGCAAGATACAGCAGGTGAATAGGAAAACCA
>BJKM01000656.1:225000-301527 GCA_015082035.1 Chaenogobius annularis
TCGGATACAGGCTCTTTAATGTCAAAATTCTCTATGTTTAATTTCTCTGTCTTAAAATACCACATTTGGCCAAACCTACACCAAATAATTAGCTTTTAACAGGATATGTTTCATCTGTTTGATTGAAAAAAAGAAACCACAGCAAGAGAGTCTGCACTCAAGTCTAACCTAAACATACTGGATTGGAAGTCGTGATCATTGTAGAAGCAGAAGTAGACACTCGAGACATAGATATAGAGAGCTCTGTTACAAGTGCAACAAACAACAAACAAGGACCTGGAGGTTGACACATCCAGCCCTCACAGGTAGATGTCTGAGCAGAGATCAGTACACACAAGCATATGGCTGTCACCTTAGCAGTACAGCTTAAGCTTTATCTATTTTCGAACTCAAATTTGTTCCACATTCACACTGACTGCTCTTTTCTTATCTTCAAAGCCACGAAAGCTGCTCCTGTCGACATGTTGTTCACTCCTGGATTATAACTTCAATAGCCCTTCTTTGGAAGTTTAAATGCGAAATGAATCAGAGGTAGTGTATTTGGGTTGCAGAGTGTTGAGGTAATCACATGCTGCCGGCAAGTGAGTCTAGTCTAACAGTGCTGTTCTCCGCGCAAAGGCTGATGTAATGTTCTTCAATATCACGCATGCACATGAGCAGTGGGGGATTGTCTAGATATATTTATGCTTGAGGTTAGAATTCCATTTTTTTTTCTCCCCAGATTTTGTATCAGATCGGAAGATTAAAAGAGAACAAATGTTGAATCAAAATCTTTTTAATCTAAAAAAGTATTTTTGATTCTTTTTCCGCTGCTCCACATCAAGCAAATACATCTGCAATGACTCAGTTTTATATTTTCAATAGAAATGATTAATCAATTTCAACGTTACCGAATCTGAATTAGAAGGTCATCTTGTAGAGTCCAACACAGTCATTCAGAAGATGAAGTGGGCAGTTATTGTCACCGTCTTTCATAAGTGGGAGGACATGAATAACACTACAGTACTTGGACTTGTAGAAATACAAGTACTTTAAAATTAAACGCTTTTAGTCTGTAAAAATCAGGTACAGTGCCTTTATACGATGGACTGAATTTTTTTCACTCAAGACCTTTCAGCTGCAGTAAAAAAAATAACTAGCCCTCAGTTTTTTGTGCATTTATTTCCCTTCTCTTTGCCACTATATCATGCTTTAACACCTCATGATGAAATGCGCTGAGTTTGGCTAGCATTAGAATTGTTCCTCGCTGAAAATACAATGTTGTTATTCAAGGATGTGTTCACTTGCCATCTGTGGGAATACAGCTGTTTCTTTACATGCATTATGTTACGGTGAAAGGTCTCATTAGTGCATTATAAACAACCTCTAAAAAGCAATCATCTCAAAATCACAAATAACGGCAAATTGATCTAATCTATCGAGCGCACTTGAACAGATGTAATGACAGGCATTTCTCTGCATCCCCATCTCATATGTCCTGCTTTCTACGTGCCTGTACAGCTAGCTCTCAACTCCAAATGTCAGATTAGCATTTTTAATTAGACCCGGTGTAACAAGTAGCTCTTGACTGGCGCAAGGTGACTGGTGCTGGAGGGTCCTTTGGGGGGTGAGCGACCTTCTCGTGTTCGCTTGCGCAGATGGCAGCTGCTTCCTGGCACAGCAAGAGCCCTGTCCTCCACAACAGGGGAAGCAGCAGAACAAATCTATAATATTCCCTTATTTAATACAACTGCATAGGGATGTGTACGCGACAACAGGGGCCTTTTGCATAGAACGAGCCAACTGGTGACGGTTATAAATTAACTGCTTGGGAAAGGCTAATCCAGATTGAAAGCATGCCAAAGAATATAATTGCTTACAGACAATGTCAAGTGTGTTTTAGCTAGAGTGTGGCTAACCTGGCCACACCGCTAGTGAGCGTGATTATATTTAAGATTTTACCAAATTGTTTATCATTGTAATTCCAGATTGGACATGGGCAGTTGATGTGACATAGGTCGAGGTATTGCCACAACTGTTACCCTATAATAATTGTTATCCATATAAATGACACAGTTATTGCTTAAACTGTCAGAAAAAAACATTTATTGCATGTAAATTGTCCGTCTCAGCTAAGGGAGTGATCAGAACACTACAACACAGAGCACAAGCGGTGCCCACCAGCTCAGAGGGCAAGAGGAAAGAGGAAACACACGTCCGGAATGCTCTCTCAGCCTGTGGATACCCGACTTGGGCTCTAACAAGTGAAGAGAAACAAAAACAGGACAAAAGGACAAAAGGGAACAGAACCAAGAAGAAGGGGTGTCTCTATCCCTTATGTCTCAGGACTGTCAGAAAAAACTGCAAAGAATTTTTAGACAACACGAAGTCCCTGTTTATTTAAACCAGGCAACACGTTAAGACAAAAACTGGTTCACCCTAAGGACAAGATGCCGACACAAAAACAGAGCAATGTAGTGTATTCTATCCAATGCAGTGAAGAAAGTTTGTAAAAGAGCGGTACATAGGGGAGACTAAACAGCCACTGCACAAGAGGCTTTATCAGCACAGAAGACACGCGAGTTCAGGACCCCCAGAGCGCTGTGCATTCTTCATCTTAAAGTCACAAACCACTCTATTGAAGACAGTGAGGTGGAGATTCTGAGCAGCGAGGAAAAAAGATGGTTTGAAAGAGGAGTTAAGGAGGCCATCTTTGTTTAAAAAAGAGAATCCTTCATTAAATCGTAATGGAGGTTTAAGATTCAACCTTCCCGTTGTTTATAAATGGTCTGCTGAAACCCTGGAGACGCCCTGGGCATTCGGATGCTAAATAGGCACTCAAGGTGAGGCAGGGAACAATAGAAACAATAGGCCCATCCCAGTTTCAATGGGCATTAGCAGGAGGTCCCGCCCTGTGGGCAGGGCTCTCACAGAGTAGGAATATAACAAGAGTTCTCAGACTTGTTTCTCTGATTGAGAATGACTCTTGGATGAGAGTTGAAACGTTTTGTTTTTTCTAAAACAGAGTCCAGATGACTACAACTGAATCTTTTTCTACAATGGAACACTCCTGGACGAATGAGGGATTACACCGACACGTCTCAGCTAAGTAAATTATAATTAAAGATCAGGAGAGCCTGTCATATGCACTTTTTAAAGGACTCGTATTATGCAAATAGTCTTTTTTGATCTTTTAACCATGTTATAACATTGTTCCCTCATCAAACACACACCTGGAGCTTTATATGCGCATGATCAATTGCTTTTTTAGAGCGTTCCAGAATTTGTACTGTGGTGAAAGTCCATTCAAAGCCTTGAAAACAAACAATAAAATATGTAAATCAATTCTAAAATGGACAGGAAGTCAGTGCAAAGACGCTGGGGTTGGTGTAATATGGTGGCATTTATCGGTTCCTGCTAAAAGTCGTGACCTAATTGTAGTCGGTAAAGTGCGTTACAATGTCCAGGCACAAACAAATAAAAGTGTGCATGACTTGTTCAAAAACTGTCACCTTGTCAACGTAAAATCACTATCTATGGTTATGCCAAGGCTGGTGACGCATGTAATTTTAAAAGGGGTCCCACTGCTGGGTCCAAACCGTATTACCTCGGCCTTCTCTTCATTCAATTTAAAAATAAATAAATCTGGGCTAACCAAGCCTTGACGTCATATAGACGACCGTTGAGTAGGGTTGTCAGGTGGCGGTAAATCTGGTAATCATCTGCATAAAAATGATAAGAAAGGCCTTGTCTTTTAAAAATGTCAGCGAGTGGGAAGAAGTAAAGTGCAAAAGGAATGGGCCCCAGAATTGATGGAGTGCCCCAGCCTGACAGTGAAGGACCACCCAGACAGGTGCGACATAAAACAGTTAAGGGCGGTCCCCCCTGACACCCACACAGTTTTCAAGTTGGTTTAATAGAGTTGCATGATCCACTGTGGCAAAAGCAGCAGTCAGGTCTAAAAGCACTACAATGGCAGAATGACCAGAATCAGACATTAAAAGCAGGTCATTAAAAACACTTAAAAGGGCAAACTTAGCGCTGGGAAGTCCTTTATAGCCTGATAGAAATGTGTCTAAAGTGCCATCTGCCAGTGGCGGGTGGTCAGGGCAATCAGGGCAATCAGTGACTGGCCAATAAAATCTAAAATTGCGCTCACAACTATACATGATCTGTTCTAAAATATATCCAAATAAACCCGTTTTCCCCTCACTTCTGCTGCTGAAGCTTGGCTGAATTCACAATGTCTTTTAGTGGCCACTACAGGCCGCTGAGCAGTACTGCGGGGGAAGCGTGGTCCTGCTTTTCCCACAACGGCGCAATCTGTGACCGTGTTCTGAGGCCCGTTCATGCTCCGCCCTCTAACACGAGCTTTTAGAACCAGAGCGGACAGCAGCTTCTTTTAGAGGTCTGCACATGCGCTCTGAGGACCACCCAGCCTCAAACCCATGGATCTATGCTCAAACAACGCTGTGAGTGATTCTTGGATGTTTGCAGGTTTTGCCCCAACTGAGCATGTGCAAAGAAGTGAAGCAACAGCAGCACCAAGTTTCAACACACGGACTTAAAAACTATCTTTTAGAGACAGGTCTGTGTTTGTCACTAAGGCTCTGTTCATGTTTACAATGATGAGATGTTAGTTAGAAATACAGGCAGTCTAACAAAATAGAATGCTAATTTGTGTAATGAATTTGTCAGTGAAGTCATCTTATTAAATCCAAAAAGTAAATAGCACCTTGTTAAGGTATGAGAATTTAGCTCAGTAAGATAGCCGTTCACCCTTCAAAGCCAACCCTCCAATTTCTTTTTTTTTTTTGAACTTTTCTATTATGCACTAAATATTGAACACCCCACGTCTGCTTGCCCATTCATAAAAGTCAGCGCACGCTACTGCCATCTGCATTTAAGAAGGCTGCAGCTGAGAAATGCTGCTTTTCTCTAAAATCTTAGACACAAAAGGAGTTTGGAAATTGGTCGATAATTTCATAAAATTGTCAGATCGAGACAAGGTTTTCTAATCAAAAGCTCAACAACAGCTTTTATACAAAAAGAAAAAGAGGGCACAGGAAACAGACTGCAGTCTCCCTGACAAAATGGCCAATAGTTCCCCAAACTTCCTTTAAAAGAAAGGTGGGAAAGGCTCTGTGGGAAGGGTGAAGGTTTTAATTTATTTACAATCCCCGTGAGCACAGATACTGGCTCAAATTGACTAAACCCATGGCTATAGGGAAGTTAGAAAGAGACAGCGCTGACATATTGGCTCTAATGGAAGCAACCTTACTATTGTTGTCTCCAGTATAGTGGAAGGATTGGGGCTGAGAACAGAGCCAATTGTCGTAGAAAGAACACAAGGCTGATTAGCATGATTTCAAATCAAGTCTAAGAAGAATTTAGTCTTTTCAGCTTTAACAACACTCATTTCTCCAGCTACTTTTAAGGATCTGGTAAGACTGCGTGTGGTGTCGTTAAGGCATGGCTGTGGTTTAGGACGCATGGTTTTCAAAGGAGCTACATCGTCTAAGACATCCTTGCAAGTAGACAAGATATTCATTAATTGCTCCGTACCCATGGATGCGGGGGAGCGCGTTATTACAGATGCTGTAAAACGAGAAGAAAAAGCAGCGGTATTGTCTGACTTGATAACACGCCTCTTGCGCACAGGAGCAGGCGGCGCATATGTCATTATCCAAGTTAAAATCAAACGCGACTGCATCTGCGTAGGGCCAGAGACATATTGTGTCAAATCAAACGCGTCAACCAATTCTAAACACTCTCTCTGGCCATGGGCTTTGAAGGGCAACATACATGTAAATTGAAGTTTCCACAATCAGCAATCGGCTGATTGATCACGATCGCTGCCTTTTGGATAGTGAGATACAGAGGAGAGATAGACGGACGTGGCACGGACACAGAATGTTCTGATCAGTGCAAAAGCATGATTCTGCTCCACAGCTTTAGCCATCAAAACAACTTTTAAAAGAGCAGTCATATATTTCAATTCATTTTAAAGGTAATCTTATTGGAAATGAAAAAAAAAAAAAAACTATTCTATAACCATAATATTAAAAATACTAAAAAAAAGACCCATGAAATACCTAACCTTGGCTTGCAAAAATATTCCCAAACTAGTCAGTAGATACAGTACATTAGAGTTCTTAAACGTGCCAAAACAAAGGCACTCAAGAGCATGTTTACAGGCCACTAACAATACAAATAATGCAGAGTATGTGTACTTTACCAAAGCACTTTGCACTCGCAGGATTACTTATTGTTCCTCATTTGCACAGCGGTACCTGGTCCCTGTGTCTTGGTGAGTTATTCCGCATGCCAGACACACAACGCAAAGCACGATTCACCGCTGACCTTTTCTTAGTAACTCAGGAAATGTAAACAATGTTTTTGTCCACATCGTGACATTATAAGACTTGGGATCGTTTGAGACCGCTCTTCTCACACGCAGATAGCAACAGTAGCCCAGTATAATAATGTAGGGCTTGTGGCTGTGCACCAAAGCCAGAAGCATTTGGGGATAAACTGCAGAGCTGGGCCACACATTGAGGAGCATTCGGACAGGCCTCTTGGCAACACACAAGGAGAGATGGTGCTCTCGAGGATCAACGTGGATTAGAAAAGGAAATGGAAAACCTGAAAAAGTTAACTCCTTTTACTCTGAATGTATTTTACATCAAACTACCCATCCCCTGACTCAATACTTGGTTCTGTCTTCAATATCTCCTTTTTTAAACAGTGATCTATGCATGTCTCAACAGTCTGAAAGCTATTTTGGTACACAAAAAACACCTCTTGCTATTGTGAACTGTATCCATGGATCTATTAAAATAACTGTATAAGGTATTGCTAGATTAAACCTGTCGCCAGTTGTCACTAGTCGCCAGTCGATTGGTACTGCAGCGGAAAAAATCTATTTTTTGTCCTAGAAAACACAAACTGCTGGTGTTCGGCTGACCGGCCACCTACAGCTTTCACAAAGGTCAGCCGTTGCCTTTTTTCAGACCATTAACTTTCTCTCAGTTCAAAATTCAGACGTTCAAAAGTTTTATTAAAAATGATTTTTAAAGTTAATCTTTAGCTTTGCCTCGTTCTGTTTCAACTCAATACAATTATGCTCTGATTGGTCAGACTGGTCACGTGGTCACATGGGAGAAGAGGTGCATGGTCTGCGTGGGCTGCACACCCACCGGGCACACCTCGCCGCTAAATTGGTGATATGCGCCTATGAGCTCGGCCCAATGACTCAAACTGAACGTCATCTCGCTTCTCGGAGCTTGCCTGTAGCATTGGGCTGCGAGTGCGGGGCTTTGTTGTGATTATGTTTACCTAGCAGGTAAAAAGGGCAGGTGAAATCAACTCGACAGTTTTTTACAAGAAGTTAATTGATCCTATTCCATTAATCAATCTTGTAATTTAAACAGACAGTATGTAAGATGGAACATGGCCGAGCTGTGTCTCCAGATACAAAGTAGACATGCTCAAATCAAATATAGCTGTTACTGATAATAAACGTAAACCCATTGGATATCATTTCCTTTGGTATCCAATAAGCTTACACGAAAGTCTTGGCCGAACCTCGGTCAAGAGCTGGGTCACAGGCAAGGGATGAGCTGCGGAAAGTACCAGTACTTCACTTTGTTATAGTGTGAATCCGCATGAACCTGCGTTGGCCAAATACACACACACACACACACACACACAAATATATCTCATGTTGAGCGCAAAATAGGCGTCGGTCAACTGCAAACGACAGTAGCCGAGCGTGATTGGGAAAGGGTCCATGGTGGCGTGGGGGTCAAGCGCCACAGCATGCAGGATCAGAGCAAATCAAAGCTTCATTCTTGGTGGTCATGGTGCTTCAACACTCACCAAAAAGTATATGGGAATTCTTACAACGATCTCGGTAATTTTAATAGTTTCAAGTTCATGAAATGACTCATTTTAAAAATCTTTTGCAATTTGAAAAGTTTGCAGAGAGACAAAGACAAAACGAGTAGGCTTCTTACTGTAGCAAACAAAATCAATATATTTAGGTTAGAAAAGTAAACTTTATATCAGCGGACATATGGACATCTTGGAAACCTGCATGGCTGGAGGCATGAAACACGCCACGACATTTGTGTAATCCAGCAGCGCTTTAGCCTGGCTGAATCACGGTTTACAGCAGACGGGGGCTGTAAGCGGTTTGTGTAGGAGGTTTACAGCTGACACACAAATAAAAGGAAGCCCAGTTTACCGCGGGTATGATGAAAAGCGTGAGACTCCAAGTGACAAATGTGCTGCTTTCAACATCTCGGAGGCGCTCGGTAAGACGTGACAGAGCCCGAATAGATTTCATTCTGCAACCAAAGCAGCTCAGCACCGTTATTTGGAAGATAAACGGAAATTCTATGAAGTTTAGTTTAGTAAGTATTAAATCTGCTTACAGTTGGAGATTTGGGATACAGAGCATGAGCAAGCTAAGGAGTTTGTTTTGAAGTTTTGAAGTGGCTGGATGAGTGGAGTACTAGTGTAAAGTACAAATCTGAAAGGCAACACTAATGATATCCGGGGTGAACTTTTGAATCTGAAAAATAGTTTTGAAAATCATTTTGCAGGTAATATTTTTACTGAAAAGAAGAAAAAACCTTTTTGAAAATTATTTTGGTATATTTGAACAAAGTTTGAGGATTTATTAAGTATTTCTCAAGATTTGTATCTATCATTATAAGTGAAATTCTTTCTAATTTTAATTCCAACAATTCTTTAAATTAAGCCATTTCAAATGTTCTACAGTCTGGTATTAAACATCAATATCCAAGTCACCAGTCAGATCTATGTAAAGTCAAATCCACTCACAGAAATAATGTATGTTTTTAATTTGTTTCCAGAAAAAAAAAAAAAAGGAAAAGAAAATTAAAACGCTTGTAATTAAATAAATAAAAAAGTACGAATTATTGCCGAACTTGAAACTCTCCAAGGTGACAAAATACGACCCAAAAATATTTCCAATGATACTGCAATGTATGTATCAATGTAAAAGTATTGTACCGCTCGTATACAATTTTTTCCTTGCGCTACCACTTATGTAGCACCAAGCATTTTAGAAATAGAAGCCAGATCGATTCAAATTTACAATGGGCTGCGTTCTTTAGAGGCGTCATCATCTTCAGAAGTAGCAGCTGAACGAAACCAATTCCATCTCCTTTTCCTGGCACCGTGTTATCGAATCAACACAGCCCTGATCCTTGTGCCCCGTCTTAAAATTCTTTGTGTTCACGCGCCCAGCCAATCCAACAAGCCTCCCTCCGTTAAAATCTTTTGTTTTGTCAGATTATGAAATGAAATGAAAAGAGGCTTCGGCGGTATTGACAGTCAAGGACGTTCCAAGTCGCTTCTGTCCACAATCCCCTCTGCGCGGGCCATCTGCTCGAGAGGTGAAAGAGCCCAAACCACACCTGATTGCTAACACCTTCCCGAGGCTTTCGAAAACTGGCCTGTCCGGGGTTATTGTCCGGAAGAAGAAAACTCGAAATAAGAATTCGCCGTATGCAACATATGGCGTGTGACCTCCGTTTGTTCCGCGCCGCATCTGGACCATGTTGGGATATGATCTGTCCCATGAGGGAGCAACTGCCTCGGAAAAAACAAAACAAGACTCCATCCGTGGACATCCATAATTCATCAGGATATTGTGGATATGAGCGGACCAAAACAAGCATTTATCTTCTAGGGAAAAGCAGAGGTCCGCGGAGACCAGAGAAGCTTAGACAAAGGAAACTTGAAGACATTCATATTTCACTAAAAAACTGGAGCTTTGAGGAATCCACTGCGATTTCCCCACAGACACAGTTACTGCTGCTGTCGTGCTGCAAGGGTGGGTTTCATTATTGAGAGCTACAGAGCAGTAAATCAGGAAATCTTTGCGAAAGGAGAAAAAAGAAGTAAACTTGTCCAGACCATATTCCAACAAAGAGCATTTTGGAGAATCTTAAAATATTAAGGATGTGGTATTTTGAGTTATGGAGTTCAATCATTTGTGTTAACCTAAACTATTGAAAACAGTAGTTCATGTGAGGTTTCAGGCCAAAAATAGTACAAGTGCATTTATTATAATAATAATAATAATAATAATAATAATAATAATAATAATAATAATAATAATAATAATAATAATAATAATAATAATAATAATAATGCCTTTAATTTATAGAGTGCCTTTATTCCAGGTACTTTATAATGCATTACTCATTCATTCCACACTAAGTAGGGAAAAGCTATCGAAAACAAGGCTGTCCTTCTGTTCCATTGGCCCTTTTGACCAGCACCAATCATGCAATCACCATATTCAAACTTAGGCGTAATGGGTGAAGTATCTTGCTCAAGGACACAACAGTAAATATATTAATGTTTGTTGTGCATGGGGCCGCAACCTTCAATCAAGTTAATGAAAGCACACTTTTGCACGTTTTATTAAACCTGACTGGTACAGGTAAAATGTGATTTTAAAACTAATTTTAGGTTATATTTACACAAGTTTTGGAACATAACATCAGATACACATACCTAAACAAACACATACAATTGAAAACTAAAGATGAACTTTGGCACATGGACCCTGTCAGGTAGTAAAGGTTGTAAAGTGGCTCACTGGTCACAAAAGTTGGCTGGTCAATTATGGCACCCACTAATGAATTCTGGTTCATCTTGTATAAATGTGCGTGAGAGTGGTGGTGGTCAGAGGGACCGATGCCAGTCATTATACCACAGGGCAGCTATGGCTTACCACCACCGAGTGTGGAATGAATGAATAACGACTATGGTGGAGAGGCTTGTAACACACATTACAAACAGGAAGTAAGTAAATGATGAATCCCTATGGGTAAAACAAATTTTAGAACATGAGGATACTGAGGAGACAGATGGAGAGGATGATGACTGTCACATGAAGTTGAAAAGAGCGGGAAAAGTACAGTTTATAGGAAAAACGATTGAAGGAGAGCGAACAATGTAAGAATTACAGTTGCAGATTATATTGGTTGGGTGAAGAAGAGTGGTGGAGAGCTTGATGGTATTTCTACTGTGGTGGAGATGGAACGGTAGAAACGTAATGGGAATGTTAGGGAAAAGGGAGATTTACTAATTTAGTAACCCGATGACAACTTTTGTACTAAATTTGGCAATCTTTTTATAAAACTCCTCCTAATCTTCTGCTAGACATAAAAAGTTAAAGTATTTAAAGTTTTACCTGTCTTATTTGAACAAAGTCCATCTTTACATCTGTATTTGCATATACTGAAGTCACAGATTTGAGGAAGAGGATCTCAATATAATGCCATATTGCATGTCAGCACCCACATTTATCTTTGCGTTTAGCCGTTTACAAATTCAGTTCCTTATTATTTCTCCATGAATATTTAATATGACACGGATAGTAATAAAACATGCAGCATTTTGAAGCTTAACATACACAGAACAATGTCCCCACTATTCTTGATTTCTCTGTGTCTGTCTTCCTCCACGTCTGGCATGTCATAGTAGACTATGACGCCACACATCAGAGAAATTCAGAATGGAGTGATTTTGACAATTAAAAGGAAGAGGACTTTCTAAATATAATTAATCAAACTAGCATAAATGTGTGTGTGTATATATATATATATATAATTCTATTTATTTTAACGCCCAAAATCACAACGGTGGTTGCCTCGAGGGGCGCCAGTGAAAAATAGAATACAGACAGAATAAACAATGTTCATGTGGACTTGGTAATGTCCCAGCATCCCGTGTCCTTAGACCAGGGGTGGGCAAGGGTATTTTTCCTCGAGGGCCATATTGGAATCCAGGCGAGTGGCGGAGGGCCGGCCCGTGATCATTGGTGTAAAAAAATCTTATAATTATAAGAACTTTTCTGTAAAATACTGGCTACTGAATCTATTATTCATTAATTTCATGTTATCTTTATTAAGGACTCAAGTGCAGACACATGTTACAGCGCCAAGACAGTTAAAAATAAGAGAAACTAAGAGTAAAACACATATGATTCCCGGGGGGAGGAGGGCCGGATTAAAACAGGCTGCGGGCCTGATCCGGCCCCTGGGGCCGCAAATGCCCAGGTGTGCCTTAGACAGATGCCCCAAGCTCCCCTGTCCTTAGACCCTCCTTCTCGGCTAGGAAGAACTACCAAACCTCTTTGGGAAACAGTAGAAACCTGGAGAAGTTACAGTGAAGGAGAGATCCGACTCCCTCGGACGGACAGGCGGATGCGCCTCAATTATATTATAATTTTTTATTCCCTTTCCAATCTCCACAGGTTGTCTCTTTCCTTTTTACTAAGCTCGAGTCCTCTATACCAGAGCTCAGAGAGCTTAGGGTTCTGCGCAGTATCTTTGCTGTTCCTAGCAGTGCCCTTTTGTGGACTGAGGTGTCTGCCCTTGGTATTTCTGCAGTATGTGTGTGTATGTGTGTATGTATAAAATTATATATATTTATATATATATATATATATATATATATATATATATTAGTGATATAGAAATAACAGAACCAAGAAGAAGGGGTGTCGCTATCCCTTATGTCTCGAGACTGTCAGAAAAACTGCAACGGATTTTTAGACAACACGAAGTCCCTGTTTATTTACAACCAGGCAACACGTTAAGACAAAAACTGGTTCACCCTAAGGACAAGATGCCGACACAAAAACAGAGCAATGTAGTGTATTCTATCCAATGCAGTGAAGAAAGTTGTAAAGAGCGGTACATAGGGAGACTAACACAGCCACTTCACCAAGAGAGCTTTATCAGCACAGAAGACACGCGAGTTCAGGACCAAAAGCGCTGTGCATCTTCATCTCAAAGCCACAAACCACTCTATTGAAGACAGTGAGGTGGAGATTCTGAGCAGGGAGAAAAGATGGTTTGAAAGAAGAGTTAAGGAGGCCATCTTTGTTTAAAAAAGAGAGATCCTTCATTAAATCGTAATGGAGGTTTAAGATTCAACCTTCCAGTTGTTTATAATGGTCTGCTGAAACCCTGGAGACGCCTGGGGCATTCGGATGCTAAACAGGCACTCAAGGTGAGGCAGGGAACAATAGAACAATAGGCCCATCCCAGTTTCAATGGTCCCTGTGGCAGGGCTCTCACAGAGTCGGATAAAAACAGGAGTTCTCAGACTTGTTTCACTGATTGAGAATGACTCTTGGATGAGAGTTGAAACGTTTTGTTTTTTTCTAAACAGAGTCCAGATGACTACACTGAATCTTTTTCTACAATGGAACACTCCTGGACGAATGAGGGATTACACAGACATACATACATATATATATATATATATATATATATATTATATATATATATATATATATATATATATATATATATATTTAATATATATATATATATATATATATATATATATATATATATATATATATATATATATATATTTACACACACACACAATCTCCCGCCAGGGAGTGAGCATCCAGTGTGAGTCCTCCGGCCAGACCCTTGGCGCTACTGCCTACCTCACACAATGATGAGTGTCAATGAAATACATGACATGCCCACTCAGACGTCGCCTGGGCAAACACGGTCTACATCCGGTGCTGGGGAACCAGAGCACCTTGATGACAAATGGGCTACTGGAACAAGGCGAAAATAGTAGCATTCCAAAAGACTCCAGTAACCCTAGTCAGAGGGGCTATATGCATAGGATGTGGGCTGCATGGATACTTCGAAAACCACAATCAAAGCTAACGGCGAAACAACTAGTGGCTCAGTGGTCCAATATCCACAGACAGCAATTGCTATCACAACTTGAGATTGACCAGGTACAACACCGCTGCGGTAAGGAGGCATCAGGCTGCCAGGTCAGAGGGGAATAACAACAACTCCCCAACCAGATATTGGGTACGAAGCCCCAATAAGTGCGATCACGTAGAACGAGGCAGCGACTGAGCTGAAAGATAAGCTCATGGCGAGAATGAATGCAAGGCAAGGAAAAAGGAACGCGAGAAACTGGAGAAATACCAAGGGCTCAGAGAAGAGCTGGAGAAGGCTTGGAAGGTGAAGGCGAAAGTAGTGCCCGTGGTCATCAGAGCACTCGAGGCAGTGACCCCCTAACTGGAGGAGTGGCTACAACAGATCCTGGAAAAACGTCAGACATCTCAGTCCAGAAAAGTACAGTACGAGGAACAGCAAAGATATTGCGCAGAACCTTCAAGCTCCCAGGCCTCTGGTAGAGGACCCGAGCTTAGAAAAAGGGACAAGACCACCTGCAGAGAGTGAGAAGGGAATTTAATTATATATATATATATACACACATACACATACATATGTACATACATACATATACAACTGCAATTAGATGCATTCATATCCTATTTTTTTTTTTTAATTTGAGACTGTCCTCACAAATCTTGTTTACCTATAATTCTTAATTGTTTACCACCCAGTATTAGCACTTTTCTATCCATAATACCACTATTTTACCTCCTGTCGACATCATTGGTTATTTTCAAATAATATATCGGGAAACACATCTATACAATCCTAATTCGCCGGTTTCCTTTTTAGTTCTTACTTAATGATTATAAAAGATGTACCCTATCGCCGGTAAGGTTAGTTTGGAATCACTAATAAGTGTGGTCACATTTTCCATTGATAACAGGTCCATGAAGTCAATTATGAACCCAATTATCAATATCAAAATAGTAGTATTATCCAGTTCTTCGTTTTCACTGTCCAAAAAAAATACAGTTCTTTGTGTTGATGGGTATCAACTCTGTCATAGTGTTTCCAAGGACACATATCAAACTGATTCGGAATTAGTATGTTCAGCAGTTCTTGCATGAATTCAATTAACGGTTCCAAAATAGTTTTACGGCAGGACATGATTACCGCAGGACATGATTACATTAAGTGATTACATGAACTGTAAGAGTGCTGATCTGGCCACATCCATGCCAGCACAGCTCAGAGACACTAGGATTCATTGTTTAATGTTTTAGGTGTAACATATACTCTGTGAATTTGAGCAGGATTTGGATTTTTGAAGGATTGTGTCACACTGTTCTGTGGTGATCCAGTGTCTTTATCCCATTGTTGTGTTTAGATGCTGTGCTTTCAGGAGGTGACTGGATAAACAACTTGTTCACTAGGGAGACAGTTCCTCATTTGTTAGGTGTGGTGTTTAATTTCCGATCCAACGTACTTTGGACTGCAAGTACAGTCTTTGACAAGTTGACAACCGTTTAATGACGGATTTAACTGAAGATACTGAAATATCATACTTTCTTTCGGTTGAATTGGGCTTTTACTGTAAGTTTGAAAATGGTCTAGTATCGCCATGCCTTACTATCTGATCAATTTGCGCAATATCCTCAGACAGAAAGGAGTTGTTTGATGTTTTCCGCCAATTTGGGCATGATGGCAGTGAGATGTTATTTTTAATTGTTTTGTAAAGGAAAAAAAAGAAAAAAAAGACGATTCAGTTAATGGGTTTTTGATTTGGAGGATTATTTGATGGGATTTTAGCAAAATGTATGTTTTATCTTAAAACTTTGGTCACCAGTTTAAGATTTTCCGTGTTTTAATTAGCTTGTTCCATGTCGTGAGCATAGATTTTACCCAGGGATTCTCTACTTCCTCAAAAGGACTCAACCGTCTGCCAGTATGGAACAGGAACTCCCAGCACAACATTACATTCAATATTTTTCCATTGTGCCTCGTACTCCGGGTCATACCAGTACAATGCTCTGATGCGAGTTGAAATAAACTCTTCAGGCAGGGAAGGCCCCAACCATGTTTTTTTGTAATTATAGGGTCCTGAATCAGATTCGAGGTTTTTTACCATGCCATATAAATCTAGAGTTGTGTTTTTTTCCACTCATCAAACAACTTCTTGGGATGGAAATTGGCAGTGATAGAGAAATCTGGTCAAAACATGTATTATAATCGTTCCTTTGGCTCAGACTAAAATATGGAATGAGATTCAATGTTTCAAGGTCTTTCTTGATTGAGGAAAAAAAAAATCATTGACAAATCCTTACGGAGAACCACACCTAAATATTTGAGGGATTCTGTTTGCCATTTAAATGGATAGGTCTTTCTAAAAGTCAAAGGGGGTCACCAATAAGATAGAATTTCATTTTTTTGTAGGTTTAGTTTGTATCCAGACATTAGGCTCATATTATCAAGGAAATGAATCACCTTAGGTATGGAAATCTCTGGTTTGGTCATCATCTATGTAGCATGCAATGTTATTTTCCTTCCCATAAATTGTAACACTATGGATTGTTTCTGATTGTCTCATATGGGGCCAGTGGTTCAAAGCACAAAGCAACCAGGAGGGGGGGCAAGGTACAGCGCTTTCCAAAGTCTGGCAAGCGGCCATTCATTTTAATTCTTGATGTGATGATTCTTGATGAGCTGAAATGTTTTTTATAATTAAATCAGCTATTAGAAATTTGCACAGCAATAGAAATAAATAAGGCCAGCTTGTCAAAAGCTTTCTCAGCATCCAGACTTATTATTACTGCCTTGTTTTGTTGTTTTTGTATATGGTTCATTGTGTGTAAAGATTGTCATGTTATCTTCTATCGTTTGTATTGAGTTTACCAATGCTTCGAAACTCGCTGGTCGAACACAACATGCAAACAGAAGACCTACTGAACAGAACAGAAGAAAAGATAAACTGAAAAACAAACAGGTTCATAACAAAAACACTGAACGCAAAACTTGATGGTATAAAGGATAAAATAATGGGCCGAAGTCCATTCCTAATGAAGGGGCCCCCGAATTTTCCCCAGCCTTATCTTGGTTCCAATCCACTCGATGAACTGGATGCACTCTCTCTCTGGACAACACCTCTCCCCCACCGCCTTATATATAATATATATATAAATACAATTTCACAAACTTTGCTCATTGTTGACAAACAAAAAACACTTTTTTGTCTTGGTGCTTGAGGTCTCCTTTAAATTTTGCAGGCTTCATGATGCATTCCTTCTCATGGTGGTTAAGGAAATGCAATATTAGGCCTTGTGGCTTATCAGTTTCTCATCATTCTGGCCTAGAAGACGTGCTCTCTCCATAGTGACATGTGGGACCTCCAACTCCAGTCTCGGATACAAGTTCCAGGATCTGCAGTTTCACCACCTCGGCTCTCAGATCATCTGTTTTGTCTAAAATCCTTTGGTCTGCCTCAGCATGACGCTTGCTGTCTCCTCCCGCCACATTAGTTTCGATTCTGTCGAAGCGGAAACCACTCTCAGCATCTCAGCTCTCATTGACGCTATGTCATGCCACATTTCACTTAACATGAGAGCCAGCTCCTCCGTCTGCCCTGCGGGGACCCGGCGAGTCTGCGTCACGGAGGGTGCTTGTCTGTGCAACATTCATCTCTGAGGGCATTCAGTCAGGAGCCGTGTTAGCAGTAGCATCATTAGCTTGCGAGAGAATCATCTTTCTGCCGAGCTTACGGTCTGTCAGCTTCAATTGTTTAGCTCCCGAAGCGTTATCTTCCTTGTTTTTTTTCCATGTTTAGTCATCTCTCACAGCATCTTGCTTCTCATTTTTGGGTTTTATGGGTGAAACAGAGATTTTTAAGGCAAATGTCAGCAGAGACCTGGTGTAGTGCAACCATCTACACCAGCGCCATTACAGGAAGTCAGGAACATTTATCCCAAAGGAGCACCACAAAAATACAATTAAATAATTCTATGCTAACGCTAACCTTATTCACAGGCAAATACTAGTTTGTGAATATATTGTGGTTGCCTGCAAGCCCATGTGCTTAGATCATAGTCAATGTTAATATCCCACTTCATGTTTAGACTGAGCGACTGAGAAAAAGGCAATCACAAAAAGGTGGATGACTCCAACTGAACCAACTCTTAAGGACTGAACTCAATTGACAATGGAGAGCATCACCTTTGCAATCAAATGAAGACTGAGAAATGGGGAAGGTACGGTATATGTCAAAGGATATATGCCGGACTTAATTTGATATAATTAAATGTATGATTTGTCCGAGCAACACACTAGCACACAGCTGCACACTTTTAATCCTCCTTGTCTTGTGCCATTTTTGTTTCTATATGGGCTATTTGTTTTGTTTTCCCATAAAATGCCTATTGTCTAATAATCTAGTTCAATCTATTCCCAGGGGAAATTAAATACTTTATATCAAATGTTATTTTTGTTGACAAGGGTTAGCCTAAGTCAAATACACTGTGAGGCATGTGCCAACTGCAGCATCATAAAGCTGATGTTTATTAGCCTTCCACAAACCACACCAGACCATAGAGAAACACATTAAGCTCCAGAAAATTGCAGATATTATTTCTATTTTTGATTTAGCCATATTGATATTCCAGTCATTTCCCCCAGTCTGCAAAAGGCACCAAATGCTCCTCTTAATTTGTTCATTTCACTGTGGTCAGAACAACGGCCAAACTTCTGTTTATCATAATGAACAGGCCGCGAAACCGCCCGGAAACAGCTGACAACAGTGGCTTCAGACTAGGACAGACTGAAAAGTGAATAAGAATCCGTCCAATTAGCATTCAGCGCGGCTAACAGCAAAGCTCTAAGGACAAAACCTCGGCTAGCTAATACATTTCCCTCTACCTCCATTTGAATACTAAACTGGGATTTGAAATTTCGTTTTTAGCTTACCATTTACAACTAACTGAGACGTCACGCCATCAAACTCTGGGTAGATTCACTATGCCATAACTTAGCATTATTTCCAAGCTTATATGGACGTTAAGTGACCATATCCCTTTAGGCCCCATTACTTAACACAACCTACAGCTGAGGCATTCCCGCTGTTTTTCATTTGTGTGCCGAGTCTCCTTCCAGCTGAGAGGAGCCGGCACAAGTCATTAGGCAGATCTATCATTTGCAAAAGTAATGGTGGGCGTTGGCAGCGGGGTCCATCCTCCGCTGTGGTTAGGATAAATCAACTCGCAAATCGCCTCCCACCGGCCAGAGACTCGCGGCTGTAATATTAATGTTGATGATTTAAACTGGAAATATTGTGCACCCAACGATTTGTTAATTCAGTAACTTGCGATTCGACATGTGGTCATTAAAGGGGGTGTGTTGTGTATTTCACATAGTGTACTGAAAAAACAGGAAATTGGGCGTTGTTTATTTTGTAAATAAAAACTTTTTGATTAACATTCTGGAAAGTCACATGTAGCCAAAAATACAACATTCCCATAAAAACTAGGAGGAGTCAGTTGTGTGAAGAAAAAACATACTTTTTTTTAATCTATTTTTTGTGGAAAAAGTTACGTACTGTACCTTTCAATCTTAAAGCAGTCGTAATAATTTCTTTACTTTATGCACGTTTTAGTCACAACAGCAAAGCATGAAATAGTTCGGGTTGAAGTACACTTTATTTGTCCTCTGCATTTGACCCATCCCTCAATACCACTGGGGCAACCTGTCAGGGGCAGAACCCGGGGATTGGGTTGGCCTCCCTACACTTGCTTTAACAGGGAAAACAATTTTTTTTTAAAAGGTGCTGCGGCAGCCATTTTGTCCTCGTTTTGATGCTTTGGGACATTTGCAAGTCATAAAATTGTTAGGGGAGACTTTGCGGCAGTTCTTAAGGTACAATTGATCAAAATCTGAATACTAGATCATTAGAATGCAATGTAATACTTTCCGCTTGTAACTTTGCAATGTGAACAGGCCAAGGTAAGGTTAATGTTAATGGGTGCAGCAGCTCCAAATTGAACCTATTGAGCGTTTTATTTCAGCTTCTCTTATCTTATGTTATGGGCTATCCTGCTAATGTCAGCGCCACACAATGTTGTACACCGGTGTGACATGGCTCCTCTCAAAAGAAGCGAGACCAGACAATATTTCTGTCACAGTAACCTTCTATAATCCCTGGTTGAACTTGTTCTTATTGAAAAAGTGACGAAGTGTCTTGTCAGATCAATGCAGAGTTCAAAAGATGAATGACCTTCCCACTTCAGTCCCGGTTCCTCTCTCAACTGGGCATTTATTAACTGCTTACCCTGTATCAAAGGAGAGGAGGACATACTGTGTTGGAAAGAGGCTGAGGCAACCGATGGAACTCATGACAGAAGACAGATGAGAGAAAAGTTTTAATATACTTCTTGAACTGTCCAGTGGCATGTTTTTGAGCATACAGCTGCATTAAAGGTTATTGGGAAATAGTTGTAATTCAATCTGTGTTCCACATCCCCAGAGTGAAGATGAAGATGTTGGAAGGGAATGCCTTTTGAAAGGATCACGCATTTACCTGAATCAAGACTTGATGAAAGAACATGTGGTGAGTATAATATGAATGATGGCATGGAAATAATTTAAGATTTTACTATTAATTCATTCAGAAATTAGGTGAATTTGTAGAGTTTTTCATTCTGCAACACAAAACAAATAGCGTCAAATAAAAAATGGATAGTAGTTATCTTAATAGAGGCGTTAATAGAAGTATCACTGAGCATACTAATCATGAATTCAGTTTTACTTTCATAGAATTGATCTTTGGATTTGTAAGGAAATTATGAGGCCTTCTCTGAGGCCTACATCGAACTACGGTGGGAGTCTTCATAGTGAGGCAAAATGTGGTCCAACTAAGGCACTCCTTTGAAGTGCTCCAAAAAGTGGAATAAACAGGTGCTAATAATAGATTTTGTTGTTTATATTGTTTATACTGGATGTCCGTTGTATATACTGTTCACACACACACACACACACAGATTATATAGAAATATATATAACATTTGTATATACTCTATATTCAAATTTTGCATATCTTCACTTCACTGTTTTAATTACATTTTTATAATCCACCAACTCGATACATTCGTTTTTCTTATAGTTGCAAATTATAAACAGAAATGGAGCTAAGTACTATTTCTTCTAACATTATGATATGATTATAAACTCATATAAAGTAACTTATTATCTGTAAAATGGATTCTTATTTTCTTATAAACCCTATAGGAGTTCAGGCTCACTTAAAGGGCAGCTGATAAAGCATTGGCCCCTGATAAGGCAGTCCTGTGGGTCCTTCAGTGTTTGAGGTGAGGAACTGGGACCCGGAACCTCACTCTCCTCTCCCCCTTAACTGCAGGGTTTATCACAGCATAGGGCCCTGGGCACATCCCTGAGGTACACCCGAGAAGACTCATGGGTTTGAACTTTAACTTAAACTTATTATGGCAGAAGTAAAATGTAAAAAAAAGAAAAGAAAAGAAAGAAAGAAGAAAAAAAAGGAGAGAAGAAAAAAGGAAAATTACCCCAAAATTCAAGTGGATGCAGAAGTCATGTGCAGAAGGCAATACAGAAAAACAACACAACCTAGAATTTTACTCAACAATAGAATGGGTGAAATAGCCTGTGTAAACTTTATTGATCCTTCAGCAAATTAGTAGTTTTTATTGCACTTTTTCAAAAAATATTATGCACATTATTTAGAACGGCCCAAGCTGATCACATTTGACATGGACATTAACTGGTTCAGACATTGTGAGGATCATCTTTTATTTTAGTTCTTGATCAAAGCGAAGAAGATTAGTCCGCTTTGTGCAGTGAGGCAGTTTGTTTATGCCTGTGAGGACTGTTTTGTGCAGATCGTGTTTTCTTCACACCGCGACACGTGTGGTTATCAGCCCAATGCGGAGCGAGCGGACTGTACGACTCCTCCACTAACTTTAATTCACAATTTTCATTGTTTACAGTCACTGAGTTCACTCACATGTCATGTTACAGGAGCAGCCACAGAGAGTGCTGCAGCGCTCTCACCTTTCCCTGTGTCGCACAAAGTGTGAAAACACCACATAAACACAAAACCTAATTATTAATAAGGACTATCACAAAATACAAAACAAAAACAAAACATTCCTTAGCAAGCAAAATTAATGTCAATCAAGCCTTCATTAATGTTAATCTACTTAACTATTATTGAGCAGATGTCGCATTATAGACTACTTATATATATATATATTCTTAAACGTATTCACTATTGGTATAAAATTATAGCTTTAATTTATATCAGAAATAATTATGCATCATTTCTATTGTTATTAGCCTTTAAACATGCTCTTGAGAATAATTAGTTTGATATCTCATATATTAGAACTAAAACAAAATTACATTTGGATCGCTGCTGTTTAACGCCATCTACTAGCTACAGAGGGAATTACACACAGTTGTACTAATAGTGATTAGATGGAGAAATCCACAGAACGAACTGCACTTAAAAAATAGCTGAGAAGATTCTCAGAGCCACGTCAGAGATTGAGAAAATGTCAATTATTGAGGAGTGTTTTTGACGCTCGGAGGGGTGAGTATTTTCTAACCAGGATTCATCAAACTAGTGTGAATAATGCTAAATGTTACTACAGGTATGTTTTTGATGAGGGAGCAATGTTAGAACACGGTTAAACGCTCTAAAGAGTCAAATTTGTATACTGTGTCCTTTAAATAGAAAATAAATTGTTCCTTTTTTTCATTTGCACCAATGAAAAAGCATTTTTGAAATATTTTGTCATACATCAATTATATCACAAAAGGCCATATCGCCCTGCCCCATGATTAAAGGCCGATAACTATATAAATAATAATATATAATAATAATAAAGAATGAATATTCTTTGTATCCTTTTCTTGGAATATTGACATTTACCGAAAAGTGGCCAAAATGCAATTAAACATGTGTTAATTAAAAATAATATTCTGCTCATCTTGTGCCAATGCAAAATGTGCATCTTAAATAGATTAAAGATTAAAGCTAAAGACCTGATTTGGAAAACGCTCTTTCTCCTCTGCTTTTCCATTTAGACCTTGGGCAGTCTAGCAGATACAAATCTTCAAATATTAAAATCCTCCTCCATATTCAGAACTCAATGCATTCAAAGCCTTTCTAAAACGGCCTCCTGCATGTATGACGGCTTTGCGGAGAGGTACACGTCTCGTTCCGCTGGCTGCTCTCTCTGATGGGGTTCGGCTGCTTTGAACGGGATGCGAGCGTTCAGTAGTACCCCTCAAAGCCTCACACGACTCCTTTGGAATCTGTTCCCATAATGACGGCTGCCACGGAGCGACCAGCCAGTGTCACCAAAACCTCTCCACGCTCCGTCGGGCCCACCGCAGAGGCAGATACGAGCCGCGGTTCGTCTGTCTTCATTCGTGGTTTCCTCGTCTCCCTATGTGCTTTGAAATGGAAGGTGGTCTTATTACAGCCCAGTGCTCCGTCAGCGGCGAAACAGCTGAACCCGCACTTCAGCGCTATCACACAAATCCCATTTTAAAGAGCTGGGAGATTGGACATGTGACGGTTTCCAGGCAACACATTCAATATATGGATAGCTAAGGAAAGGCTTAAATTGTGTAAAGAAAAGAGTTTTATCATTTCTATTATATTACTATAGAAATAATTGACTTTCTCGTGTAAAAATGAAGAGGCAACTCAAATGCACTTATACCAGCTCATGTATGACAAGTATTTCTGGCATGTGCCTGTTAAATTCATTTTTGTTGTTTTTGTTACAATATTCCAGACGTTAATTCTTCTTATACATAAAATGAAAAAGTAAACAATTTATATAAACTCCTCATTGGTATATGGAGAAGAAGTAGAATTATTTAGCAACTTCACTCATGGTTAGAATGGCAGAAAAGATTTCTGAGGTAGTGTTTATTAAATTGAGACATATCGACAAGCATCCAGGAGTCATTTTCAATCTGAAGGTACATATATTTTAATTTAGGCCTAGCATATATTGGGCATAAATTACTGACATTTATATGATGTTTGCAGAATCCTCGCCTCGCCACTGCACCATGAGTCACAGGTGACACGGAGAAACTAAGTAAATCCATCTCAGAGTTAGTCTACATTAAGTACGCTCAGAAGCTTTATTTTCATATTCAGTGAGATCCGAAACATAAGTGAATGCATGGCCTGCGGCGGGTCGGTTTAGTCCTGCTCAAAGGGAGGAGTTACAACTACTACTTCTGTCTCGTTCTACTCTGCAAGCCTCTGCCTCACAGCTGCTACGTACCTTTGACTAGCTTTGTGGTTTCAACCAAGGCTTGAGGAGGCTGTTGTAAACCTAAGGTAAGTTATAGTTGAACACACACCACCCATTTTTGAAAAGAAGCGATTCTGTCCTCTCCATCTGGTTCTAGCCATGAGCGAGGAACAATCCACCATTCCCCGCTCTCCAAGTCAGCAGTGGCTCAGGCCCCAGCCCATGAGCCAGAGAGGCGCGGCGTGGTGTTCCCTCTCCAGCCAAGCTCAGTCTGAAAACTGGGTAAATGTGTATCCACAGTCACACACACAGCCCATCACTCATCAATGCCGTTGGCTCTGCAGCCCCTCCGAGGCAAAGCGCTCTGGCACCAGGGAAGCGAAGAGCTTCGCTGTACTAGCCACAAAAATAGTATCTCGTAATTACGAGATAATTATCTCTCAAGATAGTATCTAGTCATTAGGAGATTTTGTGTGTATGTGTGTGTGAATACAATAAAGCTCATAGTAGTAATCTGATTTTAAAAGGTGAATTATGTACCTTTCCTGGTGGAGGTGCCCTTGCCTAGAATGTTCCATAGCAAGGGATACTGTATCGCCATGGAGACAATGAGCAATAAATTGCTTACTTCTGTAAATTAATAAATGCAAGATGGATATGTTTAATGCCTACTGTGGAACAGGTAAAGCAATAACACAGCTGTGCAATATGCTATATTTGAATTGAAATAGGACTATTGTACAGAATAGGCTTAACAGTAGGAGCAGGTTTAATGGAGTATTCAATGGACAGTTAATTGTGGACCTGAGGTTTAGTTCATTATTTTCCTTCTTTACTTCATCCAGCTATAGGAACCCTTTAAAAATGCCTAAAAAAGCAGGAAACATGACCTGTTTTTACAAAAAAGGCAATCCCTGACTGTTGAAATGGTTGTGATGCCCATTTCTGTGGTTTTTTTATTTGTATTTTTTAATATTAAACATAGAACAACAAAACCCCCACAAGAAATAGAACATGAGCACGGAGAGCAGGAAATAAATACATGCAATTAAAGGCACAAAACATAAAAGGATTTTATTTTTTTAACAAATATTGCCTCCTTCAAATTTTCAAATCATTCCTTATCCCTGTTTAAGATCTGCAGCTTACCCCCGTTCAAATGAGTGGTTTATGGCTTTAAGATGGCAGTGGATGGCCAATCAACACCCCTCTGCTCATACATGTCTAGCTCCTCAGACCATCTATGAAAGACTTTCATTTATAACAGAGAGTCAAAACAAAATCCAAACTTCACATATTCAGATTTATAAAACACTCTGTACCCACTCTTCTCCTCACTTTTCATCTGCGTTCTGCAGCAGAAATCTGCCCACTTGAGCATCCATTTTCTGTTATTATGAAAAAAATGTATCATCAACATTATTAACATGGCATCAGTCTCATAACTAGACACTCGGCATCAGTTTGGTCCAGCGTTAATATTCACATAGTAATTAGCGAGTCCTAGGGCAAGACTTGCTTATGTAAGAACGTATTTTTAAGTTAATGAGTGAGTTTATGAGTTTAAGTTTATGAGTGGGTTATTGCTTGCTGTTGGAGAGGCTGTTGGCAAAGATTTGCAGCCACATTTCTGTCAATTAGCCCCAAGACAACAGTGGTTGGGATTTTTTTCCCACACTGTGGACACAAGACGCCTGAAAACGTTGTAATACATATGCCAGGTTCCTTGGTGGCGCTTTTGAAAAATAACACAAGACAATTTGCATGCGCTGAAAACTGCACGTGGGTTGTACACAAAACAAACACTGTACGGCAACATGGTTGTTGTTGTCGGAGTTTGGAGCATGCGTCGTTAAGTAGAGTCGGGGAAATGACGCAACCTTCACAAAAGAGTTTGGGATAAGGCGTGTCACGGGTTCGGTTTAGGTTCCGTGAAAAAATGACGGCTCAGTCGAAAATACTTGTGCTTAGGTGGGTTTATTTACATCCAGTCCCAAAGCAGTGGAAAAGTATTTACAGTGAACAAACGACAAGTATTTACAGGATCAAAAAACTCACAGAAAAACCAGGGTCTCAAAGCAAACATGTTATTCTCTCCTTGGCTCTCTCTCCAACAATGAGCGAACGCTCTACAGCCGGGAGAAGGGTCCGGGCAGTGGGGAAACAGTTTGGGGAAGTGAAGAACCATGACGCAAATTAACCCGGCGCTCCGCAAACGCTAAGAGTGCACCACGCGCACTCTGGGGCACGGCACTCTCAGGCCATGAGAGAGCTGGGAAGGTGCGCCGGGTGGGAAAATGGCGGGGCGGTTATGACGCACCGTCACAAGGCGTAACAGCGGAGACGCTAACCTGGTGTTTCAAGATCTGTGAACTCTGGCACCTGGTTTCCAAAACTTCCCATTTTAGACTCCTGAAAGGTTTAGTACCTTTGCAGATGCAGTTTGCCCATGCAGACAGTGGACATTATTAGCCGTATAGATTGTTGGAGAAACAATGGAATGTCAGGCTTGTTTTTCACAGACGAGTTTGTCGTCACCACACAAACAGTGGCTCTGGCGTTGAGTAAGCAAATATGCAAAATATATAATATATTCAGCTCCACAGCAGACTTTTATGAGAGCCACTTCAGCACTGCACACTTTATAATTATTGAGCCGTTTTAAGACTGTTTCTATCCTGTGCAAAATCCTTTAATGTGACATTTAAAGCTCTGTCATTGTCAGTTTGTATATGTGGTATGTATTCATAACAATCTATAAAAATATCTTTTGCAAGAAATTGTGAAGAACCAGCAGTTTTTACAAACCCACTTTGCCAGAGCGACTGGGATGGAAATAGATGTGCTAGCATGTCAGGATGTCTGTTTCAGCCCAAAGGAGAGTCTGGGTTTGATTCCTGGTATGGCTCAAATATATGTATTGTGGCATAAGTGAGACCTCTTGCCTTGCAGCAGAAAGGTCACAGGTTTGATTTCTGTTTTGTGTATGGTATGTGTTAAGTGTGTAAAGTAGCTCTCAAAGACTGTGTAACCTTGGGACGGTCCACTTTAGTCCAGGATGGTTCTCTTGACAATCTTGGCTCAGATCTGGCCCTGCTCTGTGGTTAGCTGGTGCACTGGTTGCAGCAATTTCAGGAAATGACGAAATGTCCCTACAATTGAACTTAAAGGACAAATATCATACAATATATGTATTGTTATTATCCTTTAAACATGCGCTGAACTAGAAAAAGATGAACAAACATAGCTTGACCCGACATGCTAATGCAGCCATGCGGTTGTAATGAACACAATTTGACAGCAGAAATACTTTGGGGATGATTTATGGATTTAAAAACAGCACAGAAAATCACAGAGCTCAACATCTGACATCAAAAACTGGGAAATTGGGAGCCAAGTGTTATTTTGAGGCTCAGAGGGGAGAGAACTTACTCAACAGGATTCATCCAAAAAGTGTGAATGAAGCTGAATACAACCAGGGTTGTTTTGGATGAGGGAACAATGTAATAACATAGTTAAAATCTAACAAAGCTCGTCTGTCGGTCTAATAAAGCCTGTGGGCAAAAATTCAAAATAAATAAAAGCTCAATTTAACAGAATGTGGCTTAACTGGTTCTAGAAAAACAAAATGTTAATAAAAAAAACAAAATATGTAAATCATAAGGGTTTAAAGGTGCATTTTTCTATTGGACCTTTGTTTTTTCCAGATTTTCAACACATTTTAAACTATTCATTTCAGTACTATATGTTTTACATCAAACAATTGTTAAACACAAACAGAGAAAAAATATCTGCTTTAATAGTAACAATACTAAAATGTCATTTTTGTTTGCATATTCCTACATGCTTTTAATCAAGCTGTAATTTCTGTTAATAATCAGTCATTAGTTTTATAATCCTCCCACGACCACCTCGTTACATAAGTGAGCTGAGGGAAGGCAAGCAGCCCGACTGCTAAGGTTCCAAGTAGACATTTATTTATGTGTTGTTTTTTTAAGAATATACTAAAGGTTTCTGGAAATCGAGGAAAAAAACAGTTTATGGACTACGTATAGTAGAAGCTGCAAGGCATTACAAGACGTTCTACTGTGAGGGAAGGCTGTTTAGAGCAGTCTTAATTTAGTCACTGGGCCCGTTTCTGCGCTCCTTACATGCTTCACATCACTGTGAGGTGTAACCCTGGTTAAAAATCATGTACTATTAAAATTTGTCATACTCACTTCACAAATATAGAATATATATTTGTTTATTCCATGCCCTCCGTTTTCGTAAACACACTTCCGATTACGTCAATTGCGTGCTCCTCGCAACCTCGTCACATGACGCTGCTCGACCAATGATAGCGCGCAGAGCAGTATTTAAACCTGTGCCGGTACCTTCCCTTTGTCAGACGTGCGTGGGGAGGCTGATCAGACAGCTGTGACAGAGCTAACTATAAGTCCGTTGCTGCCTCTGTGTTTATCCATTCTGAGGATTTGGCCAGGTGCCTATTTGATGGCTGAGCTGAGACCCATCGAGCCTACAATCTCCGCCCACGGTCTGGTAGGAGGCTGATACAGCCTGTCCCCCACCACTCTCTTTTAAAAGTCTGAATGTTACATCCGCGCACCCACACTTGGCCATCTTGGTCATCACACTTGGAATTTACTAAACCCGTGAATTGCTCGTGGGTTGCTGCTTCGGACATGTGATTTAGATTTACCCGTATTGCCGCAACTGGACTTATTTTCTTTTTGTTATCATTGAACTCGATAACAGCGCAAATGCACTTTATTTCAAACCGGTTATTACTACTGCAGTCTGTATATATGGTGTTGTTGTTATAGTTCCTGTTGTTGTAAATACTTTTCATTGTCTTCACTTTAATATATGGTACCATCACCACTAAAACCCATCTACGAGTCTTTTCTTAACTATCACAATAGCTTAATACTTGCTGGTAAAGAAATACATGCTACAGAGGATGTGCAGATGTGCTGTAATGACATGATTTGCTATTTCACAATGTTTATTTGACATGGAAATTCAAAGCATTGGCGTCTGTGCTCTTGTCTCTGTGTGCAGCACAAACAAAGCATCACATTTACGCTGTCTAAAACTTTTGTCAACACTGAGCATTCTGACTATTCTTGCATTAACGTAGCAACAGGTAAAGGATTTTGGTGTGCGTGAGTGGTATGACAGTCCTACTACAGATGTGATGTGTAATGCACTTACTCCAATATGTATGTAACCCAATGTCCTAATTCCTTGTGTAAACGTGTAAGTGCGTTTGTTAAGTTAAAATCAGTTTCTTATTTATATCACTTTTGCTATATCATTACTATCGCTATCGTTGTCACAACTGTTGTCCTGAAAATACTAACGCCCCCCCATCATTTCTTGTGTTTTTATACACCACAGTGCAGTAAGGGAAATCAACATACACCGAAACACACTCAGGCCGGCAGGACCGATGAGAGGTGGTCTCCTTAGGACAGCATCTCTGTCCCAAGTGGAGACTCTCGTAAAATGTCCTCCTTCTTTTAATGCACCTTAGACACTATAAATGACACAGGGGGGAAAATGTATATATATATATATATATATATATATATATATATATAGAGATATATAGATGTATAAAATATATAAAATAGAAGGGGCCAAAATTATGTGGGGAGAGATTATCAAACATGTACTGTATGTATATGTATCTATATGTATGTAAGGCAAGGCAAAGCAAGGCAATTGAAAGTGCTTTACACAACAGGAAAAAAATGCATTCAAATCACAAAGACATGACAGGAATCACAAAACCTTCATATCTATTCATTCAATTTCCATACAATTACATTACAATTTTCCTGACATGAATATTTAATTGACATTGCCAGCGTAACAGATGTCTCTGGGATGGGCACATCGCCTTTAGATTGATTATTTTGCATCTGCCTCTGCACACGTCTGTACAGAGTGTATGTATCTTTTACAATGACTATCTCCTCAATGCCTCCTCCTTATGTGTGGCGCTTTTGAATCTTTAACGACGAACCCGGTCTTGTCTGCCCCCTCCCTAGATTTAGCTTTCCCCAAAACGTCACTATCTGCGACCATTACTGAATACACGTCACACATGCGTTCTTGTTTACACCAGTGGACAACGTGTGTTACTTTTGATTGTACAAGTGCGGCGAACAGAACGTGTGCTTTACAGTCGGCTATATTGCACTAAATAACCAAATAGATCCATGCAAATAAATCTGGTAACACGCTTCATGTTTTGTGGAAGTGATGACGAGAAAAGTGGATGCTTATTAATTCATCTAAAATGATTATGTGTACGCAGTACTTTTAACGAAGGGGGGTGGATATGCGTTTATAAAAATACCCAGCTACGGTGTGTATATGGCCTAATTGTCCCAGACAAAACTCGACCACAGCTTTTAGTGTTAAAACTCGCTCTTGATCAGTGGGGTAGGTGAGCCAGGCTCTTCCTGGACGTGTGTTCTAACCCTCTCCCCAGGCACCCGCTATGCAGCTGCGCTTGGACACCGGCACAATGGGCTTTTGTGCCAAGTTCAAATGTAATTGTCTCTAAAAAGTAGGTTTTAGAATTGTAAAGAATGTCTCTAAAGAAAGACCTTTTAATTTGAAGAAGTTTAAAGGTGCCATTTTCAGGCTATTTTCAGGCAAGACATAAAATGGAAGAGTGCAAAGAAAAAATCATTTCAGTCATATGCCAAACAAAACAGTTTTTAGCTTAGATTTGAACAATGCCAGAGTAGAGGCCTGTCTCACATCTTCAGGAAGACTGTTCCAGATTTTGGCTGCATAAACTGAAACGCAGATTCCCCATATTTAGTCCTGACTCTGGGCATCAGCAGGAGGCCGGTCCCTGAGGTCCTCAGAGGTGGTTCACATGGCACTAACATGTCCGAGATGTACTTTGGTGCTAGGCCATGAAGAGACTTGTATACAAGCAGAGCTGCTTTGAAGTCTATTATCTCAGGGTCACAGGGAGCCAGTGCAGAGACCTGAGCACAGGACTAATGTGATCGTACTTCCCTGGTTCTAGTCAGGACCCGAGCAGCAGCGTTCTGGATGTACTGCAGCTGTTTTACAGCTCGTTTGGAGATAGTAGTCTAATCTACAAGAGACAAACGCATGGATAAGTCTCTCCAAGTCTGGTTTAGACACTATTACTTTTGATTTTGGCAATGTTTTTAGATGGTAAAAAGCTGTTGATGTTTATAGAGTTGACGTGGCTGTTAAAATTCAAGTCTGAGTCCATTATTACCCCCAGATTTCTAACTTAATTTGTAGGTTTTAGAGCGAGACTCTGGAGGTGACTGTTAACACTTCCTCTTTGTGTTGTATGCCGTGACAGAGTGAATCCACTGGTCCATATTCACCTGCCGTCAGTGAAACAGATCTGAGTGTCGTCTGCATAATTGTGATAGGACACATTTTTTCTGCGTATAAAACTGACCTAACGGCAGCATGTAAAGGTTAAACAGAAGGGGTCCCAGGACAGACCCTTGGGGCAACCAACAGGTCAGGGGCATCTGGTCTGAGACACAGTTACTAATTTCAACAAAGTACTTCCTGTCAGATAGGACTTTAACCAGTTTAGGGCAGTGCCAGTGATGCCCACCCAGTCCTCTCGTCTCTGTAGAGGGTCCATGATCGACAGTGTCAAAAGCAGCACTCAGATCTAACAGAATTAAGACCGAGGCTTTGCCCGCGTCAGTGTTCAGGTGGATGTCATTTGTCACCTTGACAAGAGCAGTCTCTGTGCTGTGATGAGGTCTAAAACCTGACTGGAAAACATCAAATGAGTTGTTTATTAAGAAGACATCATGTGTATTAATTTCAAAAAAATAATTATACAATGACAATGGGTAGTGGTTTATAATGATTGATATTTTAAAAATATGACTACATCTACATGTACGACAATATATGGTAGCATTGTGATGATATAACACACTTTTACTCTGTTTGAATGCATACACACACACACACACGCGCACACACACACACACGCGCACACACACACACACGCACACACTCACACACACACACACACACAAAATCACCCCGCTCTGAAGTTTCGAGACTGTTGTCCCTCTATTTGTCTAATGTCTGTGTTGTTGTCTGTCTGTTGCCGTTTTTGTTCTTGTTGTCATCACCATTCTTACTTTTTTGTATTTGTATGTTAATAAAGAAAACAAAGAAAACCTTATAATCAGTTACTTTCATTTCTTCTCTCCAGCAACGAGACTTCTTCTTGCATTGTCTGTCACCTCGTTTGTCCATGATTTTCAGGTCACTCAGAGCCTGTAAATCCCTATGATAATGCACATGGTCTGAAGGGTATAATTTGAGTCTGAAACAAGGACGGCGCTGAACAAAAGGAACAATACAAGAAGATTGGAAGCTATTTTGAGATGTATGGTATAGAAAAAAATTAGCAAGCGCAGTCACTTTCTCAACAGAGTGAACTGCAGTGGTAAGGGAAGGGAAAAGTCTACCAGACTTTCCACCAGAACCTGTAGATATGACAAAAAGTAAAGTCATCAGCATTGCAGATGGAACCACCTTGACCCCAATGACGGTGTATGAAGTAAATTCACTCAAGTTGATAAATTCAGTTGATGGCAGGCACATTTAACTCTGCGCAGCCTTTGGGTGAAAAACATTTTTATCACAAAGGAAACAAAAATATTCAAGGCGAGGTGTTTAAATATTGCAGCAGATCTCAGAGAAAGAGGAAGGGTCCTTGTTGCACCTGATACAAAACTTAATTACAATGAAAAGCCAGGAGGCGGTCTTTACACAAAAATGGGCAGTTAACAGTCTTCAGCCAATCAACGCGACAATTTGTAAAAACATCAATTATAAGTAATCTGTAGAAAGTACATGTCGAGCGTATTTACTTTGCACTTCTGACGTTTATGTTCATTTTCCTGTTTGGGGATGGTCTGGCCAGACTCGGCCTGTAATTTGGTCAGACGCCGGCGGAGTAGCGGAGCTGTGGCGCAGACCTGTACAGATGTGGAACTGTTATTTTTTTTATTTTTTTTATATATATATTTTAACAAGAGAGAAAAAAAAGATAGAAAGCCGCAACCAAACTCCCACCAGAGAAATTATTGGCAAAGTCGGGATTAGTTTGCAACAAAAACCCTCCTGTGATAAATAGCCCACTCCATATCCATCAAACAGGAAGCCTGCCGGATTTAGTGGCGGCTCCGGGCTTGTGTCGTGTTCACTGGGGAAGGGGGAGTTAGCAGGTAGACTAAATCCGGAGAGAGGTGTTAATGACGCCGTGCGGAGACGGATCTGCTGGGTTGTGGTGCCAGCTGCCCAGGCAAACAGAACTGTGCTAATTCCTATTGTTTATCACAACGAGCTCATGTCCAAAAGGGAATAAAGCACCTGAGACTGGGAACGCAGAGCCGCACCAGATGGCTGTCTAATTACATTTGAAAATATCACTTTTCACTCATTTGTTTGGGAAGAAATAAACTTACACACTACAAGAAAGTCTCTGTATTGGTTAAATAACTTGAATTCAGGATAACTAAGAATACATATAATAACTAACTATAATTAAATTAAGATGATTTATTTTTATGTGCGTCTAAATGTGCAGTATGTCATTTTTCTGGGGGAGGGTTCTCCACCTGCCTGTTTCCATTACTGTGCAGTAGTATAAAGTAGTTTGCACAGTTATACATCAGTATATTGATTGATTTTGGTTAGGGAAAAATATATATACTGTCCATCTTTTGTAATAATTTGTCTCAAAATTGTATAACTTACTGCTTCTGGAATGTTTCAAAAAATGTGGGTTTATTACATGACAGAGAGACAATTTTATTACATTTATTAGATAATGCATTATTATTACATTAAGCTCCATAATGCAGAGTAGATGGGTTGTAAATTTAAGCCGGTAAATGCAAGAAAGACATTGAAACCATTAAAAATATAAGCTTTTATTCAAGTGTATTTTCCTAAACGTTTTCATTGTGAGTCATTTCCGATTGATATTGCAAGTGAAATGTTAATTGCACTGTTATGTAAATTGAAAGGGAGGCTGGGACTGTCTGACAGTGACAGACAGGTGACAGGTACAGCAAAAATGTTAAATAATAATAATAATATGGTTTTTGAGAATCATTTAGACTTTCAACTGTGCACATGCAAAACTAAATTACAACTTTCAAGACTCACGTTCAATTGAAATGATGTGTTGCAGTGTAGTAGAGATTGACCACTCTGGAACAATATCAAAATCTACAAAATACACAATTAAATACTCTCAGTACTTTTTGGCACTCGCAATTCATCACATGCCAAACATAATACAAATAAAGACCTTAAAATGACGACGATTTTCTGGCCCAAACGTTTTATTAAACAGGACAGCTTTAACATGGAACGCGGAGAGAGAAGTTAGTAGACATTTGGCAAACGGTCGGGGTCAGGAATCAAACCCACAATGCGTCGGTGTTAGTGACCACACGTGTGCAACGGCTTAAACCTCTGCACCACCAGCAAAGAGCCAAACCTGAGCACGGAAATGATCACAATGATAGGGTGAGTACTTTGAAGCAGATACACTGTGCTATTTTAAAGTATTTAATATTAAACTATTAACATATGCAAATCATTATTTTATATTTTGTTGGTTGTAAATCCTATTATTGATCTACACCAACTTAATAATAAATGTCCACTGACTTCCTGTTAAAAAATAGAAACATGCCATTTTTAACCCCACATGCTAACGCCATATTTTGATTTAAATAATCTTGCTAATCCCAGAGTAATCACAATTACTACAACATTCATGAATCAATCAAACACTATAGACCACCGAGAGCCAGTTCTCGGCCCAGAAGAAGAGCCTCATGTTGAATGAACGCGCTCCTCGTGCTCAGGCCGATGTCACAGCGCTGCTTGTGCCACAGGCTGTCCGTGTCATCATGTATTCAACACTTAGGCCACACATCAGGCCCTCTGGTTCCCAGCAACATGAGGAGGTGCCGTTCACTCGCTCATCACAGCGGACTGTACACGCTCACCACAGCACAAACTGCACACGCTCACCACAACACAAACTGTACACTCGCTCATCACAGCGGACTGTACACGCTCACCACAGCACAAACTGCACACGCTCACCACAACACAAACTGTACACTCGCTCATCACTGCGGACTGTACACACAACTGCGATCACCACAGCACAAACTGCACACGCTCACCACAACACAAACTGTACACTCGCTCATCACTGTGGACTGTACACGCTCACCACAGCACAAACTGCACACGCTCACCACAACACAAACTGTACACTCGCTCATCACTGCGGACTGTACACGCTCACTACTGAACAAACTACACTCGCTCATCACCGCAGACTGTACACGCTCACCATTTATCTATCTGCACTCGCTCATCACAGCAGGCTGTACACGCTCACTTCTGAACAAACTACACTCGCTAATCACCACGGACTGTACACGCTCCCTACTGAACAAACTACACTCGCTAATCACCACGGACTGTACACGCTCACTACTGAACAAACTACACTCGCTCATCACCACGGACTGTACACGCTCACTACTGAACAAACTACACTCGCTAATCACCACGGACTGTACACGCTCCCTACTGAACAAACTACACTCGCTCATCACCACGGACTGTACACGCTCACTACTGAACAAACTACACTCGCTCATCACCACGGACTGTACACGCTCACTACTGAACAAACCACACTCGCTCATCACCGCAGACTGTACACATGGATTTGTCAGTTGTGTTTCAAACATCCATCGGACACAAGCCGTGATGATGTGAGGCGAGCCATACAGTGGCTGTTCTATTGTGTTATAGCCTGAGCTGTATTCACATCCCACCATGTAGCAAACAATTTGATCACATTTAATGTCAAAATCCTAAACTGCAGGTTAGCATTTTATTTTATTTAAAGTTAGTGTATTATTTGCATTAAATATTGAAATTATAAATGGCATATTTCTGCATATTTTTAGCAGCATTGTATGTCCTTGTCCTGAAGCCTGTATTACTTAAGTTTAACATTAAGACATAAATATGGGCAAAATTACTTCCTATTGTGTATTTTCTTCTCAAATGGAATTCTCAATGCACTAGTACGCTTGTTTCACAAATGTATTTAATTTATTTCAGGGACATTACATGCAAATGTGCAAGCGTTAGCCAGAAGGCAGTTTTTCATCTGCAGTCCCTGGACAGATGTTAAAACTAAAGTACACACACACAACGTAACATTACACTGAAGGCAAGAATTCAGCAGGGGGCAGGTTAATGCCGATCGCTTTGATTGTCGATGTGCCATGTTTTTAACTGTACTTTAAATGAAGCGTATGTGTTGGGAGATGGGGGGGCATTCCAATCATGAAAAGGTGGCTTGGCCAAACAGACTTTTTCTGAGGGGGATGATGCAGTCGCCCCTCGCTGCTCCTCTGGTTCTATTGTGTTCTCAAGTGCTCATGTTAATGAACTGTCTGGAGGAGTGGAATAGACGACAAGCCATGAATGATTTTGCAAATGAGACACAGATGAGCGTATTGGACCATGTTTTCTAAGGTGAGTAGGTTGTGTTTTTGCAGTATTGGACAGTAGAGATATTTATATTCTGTCACCACCTGAAGCCGTTCACCAGACACCTATATGCCAGGATCAATGATGGAGCTGCTTTGGGATTTGGTGAAGAATATAGCAATGGCAACAATGTGCTTAACTGTAAACATGACAAATATTAGAACTTAATGTCCAAGACGAGCAGCAGCAGCAGATCAAATGAGCTGAAACTGTAGCTAAATGTAAGAAAATCATGGGGAGGAAAGGTATATAGGCAAGGCAAGGCAAGTTTATTTGTAGAGCAAAATTCGTACACAAGGCAATTCAAAGTGCTTCACACAACAGGAAAAAAATGCATTAAAATCACAAAGACATGGCACAGAAATCACAAAATCTTAATTTAAAAGTGCCATTTTCAGGCTATTAGTCAACTAGTTCAAGACATAAAAGAGAAGAGTGCAAAGAAAAGCATTTCAGTCATATGCTCAGCCAAACAAAACCGCTTTTAGTCTAGATTTGAACATTGCCAGAGTAGCGGCCTGTCTCACATCCTCAGGAAGACTGTTCCAGATTTTAGCTGCATAAAACTGAAACGCAGATTCCCCATGTTTAGTCCTGACTCTGGGCACCAGCAGGAGGCCGGTCCCTGAGGTCCTTTCAGAGTCCGAGATGGTTCATATGGCACGAACATGTCCGAGATGTACTTTGGTGCTAGGCCATGGAGAGACTTGTGTACAAGCAGAGCTGCTTTGAAGTCTATTCTCTGAGCCACAGGGAGCCAGTGCAGAGACCTGAGCACAGGACTAATGTGATCATACTTCCTGGTTCTAGTCAGGACCCGAGCAGCGGCGTTCTGGATGTACTGCAGCTGTTTTACAGCTCGTTTGGAGAGGCCAGTGAGCAGGCCGTTACAGTAGTCTAATCTACTAGAGACAAACGCATGGATAAGTCTCTCCAAGTCTGGTTTAGACACTATACTTTTGATTTTGGCAATGTTTTTTAGATGGTAGAAAGCTGCTGATGTTATTGATCTGACGTGACTGTTAAAATTCAAATCTGAGTCCATTATTACCCCCAGATTTCTAACTTGATTTGTAGGTTTTAGAGCGAGACTCTGGAGGTGACTGTTAACACTTTCTCTTTGTTTCTGTGGGCCAAAGACGATGATTTCAGTCTTGTCTGAGTTCAGCTGGAGAAAGTTGTTTTGCATCCACACACTGATCTGTTGGATGCGGTGATAGAGTGAATCCACTGGTCATTATTCACCTGCCGTCAGTGAAACATAGATTTGAGTGTCGTCTGCATAACTGTGATAGGACACATTCTCGCTGCGTATCAACTGACCTAACGGCAGCATGTAGAGGCTGAACAGAAGGGGTCCCAGGATTGACCCTTGGGGCACACCACAGGTCAGGGGCATCTGGTCTGAGACACAGTTACCAATTTCGACAAAGAAATTCCTGTCTTCCGGATAGGACTTTAACCAGTTTAGCGCAGTGCCAGTGATGCCCACCCAGTCCTCTAGTCTCTGTAAGAGGATCCCATGATCGACAGTGTCAAAAGCAGCACTCAGATCTAACAGAATTAAGACTGAGGCTTTGCCCGCGTCAGTGTTCAGGTGGATGTCATTTGTCACCTTGACAAGAGCAGTCTCAGTGCTGTGATGAGGTCTAAAACCTGACTGGAAAACATCAAATGAGTTGTTTATTAAGAGGAAATCAGTGAGCTGTTGGTAAACAACCTTTTCAAGGACTTTGCCCCAAAATGGCAGATTAGAGATGGGCCGGTAATTACTCAGTACTGCGGCATCAAGACTGCTCTTCTTTAGGAGAGGCTTTATGACCGCAGTTTTCAAAGAAATTGGGAATGTTCCAGATTGAAGCGACATGTTAACTATGTGAGTGAGTGGTGCTAACAAACTGTTCAGCACAGACTTTAAAAATCTGGTGGGTAACACATCAAGGCAGCATGTAGATGAACTCAGACTGGTGATGATCTCCTGGACAGTTTTGTCAGTTACAGGTGCAAAGTGAGTCAGCTCTGTGTGTAGGTGGTTTGAGGGTTATTTTTTGCATTGTAGAATTGATAGCATTTTTAATGCCCTGAACTTTGTCATTAAATAATAATGCAAACTCATTCCGCTTGGATGTGGAAATGAGTTCTAACGGCAGCTGAGCTGGAGGGTTTGTTAATCTGTTTAGTGTGGCAAACAGGACATGCAAGTTGTTACTGTAACTTCCAATTATTTCAGAAAAATATCCTACCCTAGTTCTACATAAAATGAGGTTGTACATGTACAACTTCTCTCTGTAAATCTCTTTCTGAACCTGGAGCTTCGACTTGCGCCATTTTCGTTCGGCCCGGCGGCACTCCCTTTTCTGTGCCCTGACCGAATCATCATTTCTCCATGGCGCCTTCTGCTTATTTTTAACAATTTTAGCCTTCATAGGGGCAATGGTGTCGAGAAACATTCAAAAACACTAGATGTAACAGAGTTCAACAAATCATTTACATTAGAACATGAGACATTTTCAAAGTTTATCATTTCCATAAACAGTTTTCCCGTGCTGTCATTTATGTGTCTCCTCCGGACAATTGCAGGACCAGCTGGTGGTTTGGGAAAAAACAGACAGGTCAAAGAAGACACAGAAATGATCAGACAGAGCAACATCGACCACATTGACATTTGAAATATTAACCCCTTTTGTAATTAGAAGATCTAGAGTGTGCTCTCTGCTGTGGGAGGGGCCACTCACGCGCTGAGTAAGACCGAAAGTTTCAAGGACAGCATGAAGCTCTTTAGCGTTTCTGTCACAAATATTATCAACATGAACATTGAAATCACCTGTTATGACCAAACCATCAAAGTCTGTGCATATGACTGAAAGCATCTCAGTAAAATCATCAATACAACTTTTGCAGTGCTGAGGAGGCTTGTATAAAAACAATAAAGAGAATGGATGGAGACTGTTTTAGCTATAATAAAAACAAAAAAGATAAATTTGAAAAATCAAGAATAGATGCAATACCAATACTCATTTTGGTATCGCTATATCAATCAGGCGCTGCCTCCAGAGTAGCAGTCATTTTGCGCTTTCTGCACAATTTTGACACCATGGTCCGAACATAGCATTACATGTTGTCGTAGTAACAGTTGGAACATTGCTTATTATGTTATTGTACTAAGACAAAACATACATTTTATTACATTTAACTAATATAAATAGAAATTAATCTTAAGAGAAAACTTTGAACAAGCCACTCTATAAAAAGTAATACAAAGTGATCATTTAATTACCCGATTCATTTAAAATGTTGTTAATAGAACAGTTCTTCATCGGCCTCGAAGAATTGGTTCTCCTCCTGAGTGGGTCTAGCTCCACACTGTATCTACAAATTGAGGCGCGTCCGCCTGTCCGTCCGAGGGAGTCGGACCTCTCCTTCACTGTGGAACTCCTACAGGTTTCTACTTTTTCCCAAAGAGGTTTGGTAGTTTTTCCTGGCCGAGAAGGAGGGTCTAAGGACAGGGGAGCTTGGGACATCTGTCTAAGGACACAGGACGCTGGACATTTCGACATTTCCAAGTCATTTCCAAGTCCCTATGAACATTGTTTATTTTGTTTTCCACTGTAGCCCCTCGAGGCAACTACTGTTGTGATTTTGGGCGTTACAAAAATAAATTGAATTGAATTGATAGATTAGTCAATATATATATTTTTTTTTTTAGTTAGATTAATCTTTAAGAAACAGAAGTTGAGGTAAACTTTACAAAATGTGTCCCCTTCAAAAAGGGAGGATTAAAACCAAATTACTTGAATCATGGGCACAAAAAATAATATAGATGAAATATATAGTATTAAAACATGTTTAAATGAAACAAAACACAACTCCAGGTAGGTTTTAAATCAAGTCAGTTTAGAAGAACAGGGGCCCTTTAAAGCAATACTAATGTAGATAGAGATAACATTTCATAGCAGCAGCACTTGAAGGCTGCACTAAACATCAGGAGTCCAACAGACTGGCCCTGACCAGCTAGACCCTGTTGAGTCCATCTCTCCCTCTACACAAGGGCTATTCAACATAAGGCCCAGGGGCCAGGCGATTTAATCGGGCCCACAATCCATCTTGCCAAATATACTATTATATTTTAGACCTGGTTTTGACTTGGTTTAGTCCTTGTTTAGTTCTACTTTAGACCTGTTTTTTTTTCTCGGTTAGTCCTGGTTCTGACCTTGTAATTCTGGTTCAGTACTGGATGGGCAATTTTGTAAAGCAATGTTGGTAAAGCATTTTGTTTGTTTCTCACAAAAATCAATCTATCAGTAGTTATTTTATTGTATTAACTTAGTTTATAGATTTTGTGCAACCCATAATGCAACCCATGTTGGGCACCTCTGGCCAAGAAGCATTGGCCCTCTGAAAAATCTGGCCCTCTGGAAAATTAAGTTAAATAGCCCTGCTCTACACCCACATGTATTTGAAAGCTGGATTGATTTCTTGTAACACAAATCTGACCTTTGGAAGGTCAGGTCCTCCGCTCAGTACTGACAACTATTCATCTCGTCATTTGTAGAAGAAGTTGAGCACATTGTTCTGTCAAAAGTTGCCAGGGGTCTATTGATTTAAATTTCGACTGCGCTTGGTGTGAGATAGGGCACTGTGGACTACAGCCAGGGCAGCAGACTGACTGACTGTATAATACATTTAGAATCATCAATAACTATACTATACGTGCATGTCTTCTGAAAGAACAAACGAATATGCTACATAATTCTTCTTACTTTTCATTTTTGTTTGTTGGTTTGGTGGAGTCACCCGCTTGTCTTCATGGAGTTTGCTAAATCCTATGCCATTTTGTGGAACAAACCAGGCAAAACATCAACAATATGGAAAATATACATTTTTGGATCCTCCACCTAAAAGCTTTGTCCCCCCTTTAAACTTAAATTCTTCGTTAGATTAAAACATAACAATATTGAAAAGCAAACAATTGCATTCCGTTTACCTTTACAGTCATTGTTCTAACTTTTTACAATCCATTTTTATGTAAGACAAAATATTGCAACCTGCAAAACTAATTTCAGGTAAAGAAAAGCGTTCCCAATCATAAGTCCCGTGTTGTTTACTGTGCACTTGAGGGTTTGTGTGTGGCCTAAAAAACGGGATAACCTCAATAAGAGAGAGTACTACAGTTATTCCAAAAGTTGGGGAGGCAGTTTCCATGGCAACACCAGGGTAAGACCAAAGCACACGCCTAAAGCAGAGTGAAAAGGAGCATGTATTAACTTTAATTTAGCAACTCCAAACACTGGGAGCTCTTCCTGTCATTATTACCAGAACATAATGACAACATGATAAAAGAGGGCTAAAGATAGGAGTCCCGACACTGCTTTGGTGCGCTGTTGCTTGATCCTGGGAGAAGATATACTGTATGTCTGAATTACCATAGATGTGATGCCAGGAATGGAATCATAAACTGTTATTTTTGTAATGGACAGTGTGAAGTTCCAAGCAATGGAAAACAGAGAAAAACTTCGAAAGCTTCTATTCTTGCTGGAGAAATTATGGCTGCTCATAAGCAAGTTATCATGGGTTTTGGGATTGTTCGACTGTTCATAAATATTGTACTGAGATTAATAAAGCACTGCGAATTATCTTCAAAATGAAAATCCCACTTGACGTTGTAACTATGTATCTAGGACATACAACTCCTACAATGGAAACAATTGATGGATACATTTGGAACGTACAGTGCAGCAGGAAAAAAACATCACAAAGAATCAATGACACATATTGAACCGACTGTCAAGAAATACGCCAAAATAACCATGGACATTTACAAAAGGAAAAAAACAAAAAACAAAACAAGAACACAGTTAATTTGACATATTTAACAATCATTGGTATAAGTGGGATAAATATGCCATGCAAGACTTGACATGACAGACTTACTCTAGATTATTTGTACCAGCTACACTAGTGTTTTTATTTGTTATTTCACATAAATAAAATCAGAAATAAATAATGTACAGAATACATTCACACTGAAGACCCAATTTCAAAAATAAAGAACGCCAGCTGCCAGAAAGTAGCTAACCACCTTCAGGGAATGAATGACTAATGGCCCACTGAAGTACTTGATTGTAAAGAACAATACTATAATTATTATAAAGAATGTGTGTGCAGTGTACCCTCTCAATCAAAGATCCGGAGCCATTGTTCTATTATGTCTTTGGGGCTACGGTGATGAGAGCACAAAACATCTTCCATTACCTACACGGGTCAAAAACTGAACAGCATAATTGAAGTTTCTTCAACCAAGAAAGCATGAAAAACTGGGTCCTGTCTTGCTACTTGTTCCTCTTGGATACTTTAAGCCAGGGCTATTCAACTTTATTTTCCCGAGAGCCAGATTTTTCGGAGGGCCAAGGCTTCTGGGCCGGAGTTGCACAACACGTACTACAGTAAAACATTTTTGGGTCATACAAAATATCCCCAACGCTGTATATATAAATTAAGCAGTTAATACTATACAACAATTACTGATAGATTAGATTTTTGTGAGAAATAACAAAATGCTTTCACAACATTGTTTTGCTAAATTGTGCTTCTGTTCTGAACCAGAATTAAAACTAGGATTAGACTAGGACCATCCAGAACTGAACCAGGACTAACCCAGAAACAAAACAGGTCTAAAGCAGAAATAAACAATGACTAAACCAAGTCTAAACTAGTGCTAACCCAGAATGAATTTTCTTTTTTCAATATTGGGCTATTGGGCCAAATTCAAATGCTTGGAGCGCCTGATTTGGCCCCCAGGCCTTATGTTGACTAGCTCTGCTTTAAGCGGACGAGTGAAGTGATTGAGTTCAAATCCTAAAGTGATTTACAGTATGTGATCAGAAACATAAAAGTAGATTTCAGATGAGACTTCAGGAAGAGCCTCTTACAATGATGTCCCCCTCACACATATCAACACGTATAAAGTGCGTATCCTTTTTTGCGGGATATGAGATTGATCAGAGTGAGTTAAAAACTGTGCTGGCCTGAGATTTTGCCTTTGTGCTAAAGGGAATTCACTTTTTTCACAAGCTGACAGCTCAGTTGTCTGAGAACTGTTCTTAATCCACTGGAAGAGGTCACACAAACAAAACTGGCACTAGAAGTGATGCCTTATATCACTGATGTTTTGGTTGTTCCATTCATGGACGCTCTGTTCTCGGGCCATTCTGACTCTCATTTCTTTTTTAAAATACTTTATATTTTTTCAAAAAAATTTAAAACCCTTAACAAAAAAAGACATCCACAAATAAAACTAAGGCAAACCAAGTCAAAAACAAACCATTTAGTCCAGAGTCCATTTTCCACATGTCAAATGACAATGTCGGTCCGGTCCTTGATCATCGGCACAGTCCGTGATGGCCTCTCTTCATCATCCTCCCGAGCGGGATGATGTTTCAAAAAGCAGTCTGCAGCACTCTACCGATTCCAGTCCAACATGACAGTCCCAAAAACACATGATCACTGTATCAGTTGGATTTAAATACTGTGTTGTAGCTGAAAGATCATCACCAATGCAGCAGTTATCCAGTAGGAGATGAGACATCTAGATGTTGCCAGTACACGCTGTTTATCACTGAAGTTAAGCAACTTCAGTATAATAGGTCTTGGATGCTAGTTCGGGGCCGGCTTGGGGGCCAGGGAGTGATGTGCATGATCAAGCTTTATTTTTCAGCTTTGTGTTCTGTGGGAGACCAACAATCTGCAGATTTACCTCTACGATCACGATTCTCCAGGTCGTCCACATTATCAGTTAGGACACTTATCAGGTTTGTCAAATCTGCCACTTTGGCTTGCAGGGTAGAGATTTTGTTTTCGGCTATTGTTGCTCTGTTTGTTAGTCTTGGATTTTAACACTAGAACTCCCAAGGCCGTCAATTTGACGGTATTCAGAATTGTACGTGTCATTACTCTGGTTACATTGCACTTTAAGATTCATGAGCTCTTGACTTTTTCTTTACCTTTGTGCATATTCTTGGCAACGGCGACAATATTCAGGGTATTTACGAATCCTGCGTTATAATAGTATTTGGCTGGCTGTTTTTTAAGAAGATGGGTCCAGATCAATGAATGAATATACGTATATTCTCTGCAACAGCGGCATTGCTATCGCAAACAACCCTCCTCCTCTTCCTCGTTCCTGCGCTGATGCTGGTCAACTTCGGCACTCTGAATAATGATACTATTCATTAAAGAGGCTAATAGACCAATTTTTGGCGTGTTAGAAGAATCATTGTTTTGATTACGTCATCGCCAGAGCGCAACCGTCAAATTGACGGCTTGGGAGTTCTAGTAGGTCTAAAATCCTGGTAGTCCAGGATATGAGTTAAATCACATATTTCATATAATTTGCCTTTGAAACCTTATCAGTTATCTCCTGCAGAGCTGCCATAATCACTGGGTCTATCCCGCTCCTGGTGTGCTCCAGAGCGGCGTCCAGCCCAGACCCAATGCGGGTGGAGGAAAGGGTCATCGCGGCGGGCCCAGTTAGCCCATTATATGTCTACGCAGAAATATCAAATCTCATAACTCGTTACATAGACGGATAAATCCAACGGATTCGACTGCAGCCCGACAGCCCCGGAAGTCCCACCGACACTCCTTTCACAGCTCTTTCACCAGAGCATTTTGAGCTGAAAATAGGTACGTAAGGCACGTAGACCGTCGGACGCCACAGGTAAAGACTGCTGCAGAGCCCCGTGGGGTGATTCGCTTCAGCACTGCAGGGGGAAGAGTACACCAGTCCTTTACATGTGTTGTCCGACTGTCTATCCGGTGATTGCCCTATATGGAATTTTATTTTAGTTTTTGAGCGAGAAGTAGATACTTAAAATAGTAACCATATTTGCCATACAAAGTATTGATTAATTTACCTTTCAAAATGCACCAGAATGTGTTCAGAGATGATCCCCATTTTGCCCCATATTGTCCATATGGGGCATAAAGTAAAATTTAAATTGTTTCCTAATGCATGCCCTTGATTTCATATATGTTTCATATATGTTGTTTTCATTATTGCTCAGTGTTTTATGTTGCACCTTAATGCCGAAACAAGTTCCTATGTTTGTGAATTTTGTTCATAGACAATGGCAAGAAACCTTTTCTGATTCTGATTCTGATATAAAGTATAATGGTGTAAAGGTTTTCCCGGGGCATTCCCCCGTCACCCCAAAACATGTGCAATATCCTCCAGCTAAGGCCGTCCTCACCAAAACCCCAAGATCTGGAGATGGGTCCCTGCTCCTGACAGGTTGCCCCAGCGGCACTGGTTGAAGGATGGGCCAATGCAGAGGACAAATTTCCCTACAGCGACAACAAAGGTTAACCGTAAACACATTTGAGAGGGTTTTCATAAAATTCAAGCATTTCAGGGAAAACATTCAATGCGAATAATAGAGGCAGAATTTAGAGCACAGAAGATGTTTGATTACTGGCCGGAGATGATCGTTTAGACTGCCACCTTTTTCACAGCTCTGCTCCCGATGGAATCAATACGACTGCATACAAGAGCCACTCAAAAGGGGAAATTGACCTGCCCGACTATGAACCTCTCCATCAAAGCTGTTATTTACCATGCCCGCACAAGTATGGACAACACTGTAACAGACGAGCTGATGGTTAAACGTGCAATTGGGAAGAAATGACAAAGTGAAAGTACCTTCTACACTGTAGATGTAGAATCTACAGTGATGAGGCCAGTTCAGTTTGTTGTTGTTTGTTCTTCTGTGTGATGGACCTCAGACCTCAAAGCTCCATTCTTGCTGCTATTCTCACATACTAGCAAATGATTTTCTGTGTTGTCTTCCTCTGCATTTTCTCCTTGTGTCTGTAAAGGTGATAATGGCTTTGCACGAGGACAAAACCCACCATTGATTTTCACACCTGTCCTACTGTTACTGAAAACTGCATGACCTCCCCCTCATCACTTAACACTGTAGATCTAACACTTAGAAACGCCTGAAGAACATTATCAAACTAAATTAAATATCTTCCGCAAATGTCAGCAGCGCCCAGGCCTCATTCCACTAACAAACTGGACCGGGTTCACTGCTATCCAGCCCAGGGGCATGCAAATGACCACATTATCGGCCAATGTGTCTGAACCGGCGATAAATCCGTCACCCTTCCTCATTCATGTCCAGAAACAATCAAATACCCTTGATATGTATAAAAATGAGAATACAAGAAGATAATCACTTCTCTACGCCTATCTGCTAGGGATATTTATGGAACTGCAAAGGGGAGAGGGGTGAATAATTCTGTAACATGTTCTCTGAGATGTCTTCACTAGAGAGGCAGCAAAGACTCATGGGAGGTGGAGTTTTATGTGCTAATAATTTAAGCATGCATTATTTAAAGCTTACATCTGCTGACATGGGCAAATGTAATAAATGCTGGTCGGGCTTCGGGGAAATGACTGAGTTTAAGAGCCTATCTTGCACAAGTAATACATTTGTTACAGCAAAACTGGTCCCCAATGTTAAGAGTGGTATATAAACGGATGTGGAAGTAGGGTCGGCCTTGCCCTAGACAGTCACTATGTTAACATGAACGCCAGGAAAACTAAATAGCTGGTCATGTCAAACTTTAAAGATTTTCCAAAAGGCATGTAAACCTGTGAACTACCGTTGTCTTGATTCGAATCTCAAAATCCCAAAAGGCACATCTGGAAAGATGTGTGTCAAGTGTTATTCTTGCTGCATGTAACAGTGCAGCCCGATCCCACGAGGAGCAGACTAGGAGAGGCGTTCAACTGCACCAGGTAAAAAACAGACATGAAAATATTGTGCTTGGACGTAGACTCATTTTCGATCAGCAGAGACCACAAAACGACTGTCCCGACTGCTGTGTTGTTTTGTTTTCTATTGCGTTATGTTAAAGTGAAAGTGAAAACTACTGGCTCTTTTAGTGTGTTTTTTTTACAGCAGAGAGCAAATAACTTCAGCATTCAGTTCCTAGCATGTCTGATAATCAAATGCTCAATGTAAATACGTTGTTGCTTATCTAGATTTGCCAAAAGTGTGGTTATACGCATAATAACCGTTTTCATTAGCAATTATAGCAACAAAGATGTATTTCTCATAAAGAAACAACTAAGCTACACGAAACGTCTCTGAGCCCTCGCTCGCACCCAATTGTTTTTTTTTTGTACTTGTTCTCGGTAACAGAGAGGTACCACCATTGTCTAAATGCACCCATGATCCCCCGGGGAGGTACTGGGGAACATAGGTACAGAGCAAGGTTGGGCTGACCCCAGTAAGCAACTGCTCACTGAAATAGATAACCTAATCAATAATGCTATAATAAAATATAAAAATAGATTCACATAATTTCCCCCAAATCTGTTCTGAACATCCTTTGATCTGCAACTCTTGAAAAGCAGTAGACAACCGCAGTGCAATGTCCCTTTTTGAGGTTGGATTATTTTCCATGTCAACTGAAAGATTTCTCACACACACACACACACACACAGACAGACAAAAAAGACTTTGAGGGAATATTTTACAGCCCATCTCTGGAGCATGTTGTTTCTTTGCCCTTTCTAAACTTGGACCATTGCCTTAAACAGTTCACGTATTCCATAGTCTCTAAAACTATACAACTCATTCTTTTTCCCAAGGACATCTTCACTTTGCCGGTGGTGGAAAGGTCACATGACGCTGAGTGGCTTTTATGATTGGTTGGGACTGGAGGGACCTGAGCCAGGGAGGTCTGCACCCAGCCACCACCCGCTCTGCGTCTCAGCTTCACTGCCCTTTTTAAAATACAATGGCAGGAAACGAGGCAAACCGGTAGCCGCTTGTTGTATGGCTTCATTGCTGTATATATATTTTCCCTCCTGAGTCTCATTTGGGGCAACTTTACGGTCAGAATGTGACCTTCAAATCCCGGCTCTAATCAGGGGTTTGTTCCAGGGGAGGCAGAGGCGGTCCTCGTGGCCCGGAGCAGGGAAAGTTCATGCTGTGAATGATGTTGCTGATGAATTATACATTTGTTTAGCTGTGAATGAATGAACAATGAAGTCATTTAAAGTTGATTTGATGTGAGCAATGATGGATGGTAAGAAGGCGTGTGTGTATTGCAAGTACAGGTCTAATTATGAAATGGCAGTTTAGAAGTCTTTGTCAGATAATATGGTCATAATAATCATAATGTGATTATTTATTTCATTTTACAATTCATTACAATTCATACAATTCAAGTACATAGTGGGAACTGGATTACTTAAACATATATCACTCACTCAAAAACTAGTAAGCTAATGACAGGAGAACTATTGTAACATACGTTGAAGATCATAAACTTACATTTTGTTTTTTTGTTATGCGTTAACTTTGAAGGGCATCTATAACATTTTTTAGGGGTTTTTAAAAGGTAAGTTTTGCCTCAAGGAATTTGTGTGTAATTATGAGATTGTGTTTCAAAATGAAATGTAGCTAGAGCACCAAGAGATGACACTCTATTCTAAAACACAAAAACACACTATTCTTCTAATAATCTGGTCGGAGTCATAGTCTTTAGTAAATAATAAGTAGTACACTTATTATTTACTAATTCTAGTAAACCAGTATTATTTTGTGTGGTTAATTAGGCAAAGCAAGGCAAGTTTATTTGTAGAGCACAATTCGTACCCAAGGCAATTCAAGTGGTTCACACAACAGGAAAAAATGCATTAAAATACAGAAATCACAAAACAGTTTAAGACATAAAAGAGAAGAGTAAAAATAAACCCTTTCAGTCATATGCACGGATAAACAAAACATTTTTAGCTTAGATTTGAACATTGCCAGAGTAGAGGCCCGTCTCACATCCTCAGGAAGACTGTTCCAGATTTTAACTGCATAAAACTGAAACACAGATTCCCCATGTTTAGTCCTGACTCTGGGCACCAGCAGGAGGCCGGTCCCTGAGGTTCATATGGCACTAACATGCCCGAGATGTACTTTGGTGCTAGGCCAGAGATAGATTTGTATTCAAGCAGAGCTGCTCTGAAGTCTATTCTCTGAGCCTGAAGCCAGTGCAGAGACCTGAACACAGGACTAATGTGATCGTACTTCCTGGATCTAGTCATGACCCGAGCAGCAGCATTCTGGATGTACTGCAGCTTGTTTGGAGAGGCCAGTGAGCAGGCCGTTACAGTAGTCGAATCTACTAGAGACAAACGCATGGATAAGTCTCTCCAAGTCTGGTTTAGACACTATACTTTGATTTTGGCAATTGTTTTAGATGGTAAAAAGTTGCTGATTGCTGAAAAATTCAAGTCTGAGTCCATTTTTACCGGCAGATTTCTAACTTGATTTCTAGGTTTTAGAGCGAGACTCTGGAGGTGACTGTTAACACTTTCTCTTTGTTTCTGTGGGCCAAAGACGATGATTTCAGTCTTGTCTGAGTTCAGCTGGAGAAAGTTGTTTTGCATCCACACACTGATCTGTTGGATGCAGTGACAGAGTGAATCCACTGGTCCATATTCACCTGCCGTCAGTGAAACATAGATTTGAGTGTCGTCTGCATAATTGTGATAGGTCAGTTAATACGCAGCGAAAATGTGTCCTAACGGCAGCATGTAGAGATTGAACAAAAGGGGTCCGAGGATTGACCCTTGGGTTACCCCACAGGTCAGGGGCATCTGGTCTGAGACAGTTACCAATTTCAACAAAGTACTTCCAGTCTTCCAGATAGGACTTGAACCAGTTTAGGGCAGTGCCAGTGATGCCCACCCAGTCCTCTAGTCTCTATAAAGAGGATGATCGACAGTGTCAAAAGCAGCACTCAGATCTAACAGAATTAAGACTGAGGCTTTGCCCGCGTCAGTGTTCAGGTGGATGTAATTTGTCACCTTGACAAGAGCAGTCTCAGTGCTGTGATGAGGTCTAAAACCTGACTGGAAAACATCAAATGAGTTGTTTATTAAGAGGAAATCAGTGAGCTGTTGGTAAACAAACATTTCAAGGATTTTGCCCCAAAATGGCAGATTAGAGATGGATTTAGAGATTAGGAGAGGCTTTATGACCGCAGTTTTCAAAGACATTGGGAATGTTCCAGATTGAAGCGACATGTTAACTATTTGAGTGAGTGGTGCTAACAAACTGTTCAGCACAGACTTTAGAAATCTGGTGGGTAACACATCAAGGCAGCATGTAGATGAACTCAGGCTGGTGATGATCTCCTGGACAGTTTTGTCAGAGATGCAAAGTGGGTCAGCTCTGAGTGTGTAGGTGGTTTTAGGGTTATTAATTCATTGTGGAATTTATAGCATTTTGAATGCCCTGAACTTTGTCATTAAAGAATAATGCAAAGTCATTACATTTGGATGTGGAAATTAGTTGTAACGGCCGCTGAGCTGGAGGGTTTGTTAATCTGTTTACTGTGGCAAACAGGACACGTGAGTTGTTACTGCAGCTTCCAATTATTTCAGAAAAATATCCTTCCCTAGTTCTACATGAAATTAAGTTGTACATGTACAACTTCTCTCTGTAAATCTCTTTTTGAACCCGGCGGCACTCTCTGTGTACCTTGACCGAATCATCATTTTTCCATGGCGCCTTTTGCTTATTTTTAACCATTTTAACTTTCATAGGGGCAATGGTGTCCAGAACATTCAAAACACTAGATGTAACAGTGTTCCCATCGTATGCCCACTGCACCGACATGCACAATCAGCTGTTTGACTCCTCGATGTGTGGCCATTTTGAAGGAGCAACGTTATCTCGGAAATAGTGATGCTGGGAAAGTGTGATGTATGCATTCTTCCATGCCTCACACCACTGATAGAACCGTCTCCGATCAGAAGCGTCTCTGGGACCTTGACGTCTGTTACAGATTCTCTTTGTCTGCTGCCTTTTGTCCATGTCATATCTCCCATGTTCTTTGTTCATTCACTTCAGTCTCTGAAAGTGGTGAAATCTGTTTGTAAGCCGTATTTTAGGTGGCTTTACAATATCTTTGTATCGTTTAGGCTTTACACCAACTTTGTTGAAAGATACAATTTAAACCGGGCCAGACCAGACTGTAAGAGTTTGTTTCTCTTCTCCCGGACATGTCGCTTGCTCGTCAGATATGTTGTTAAAACTGTAAAAAAAAAATCTTGGTTTACTTAAAAAAGTCATCATTCAAATTTTATGGATGACAAAAACTGGTTAAAAAGCAAAATAAATAAGGAAGCAGCTGGAGCAAGCTGGAGCAAGCAAGGAAAGCATCTGCACTTTTGGGAAGCAGGGAGCAAGAGCAAGATTGTTTATCAAACAATCTGCATAAGCATTACACAACGTAGTAACGTTTCAGAGAGTCAGCATCCTATTGAACCAATATGACTTGCAGATAAAAATAACTCAATGCAAATGTGTATGAACTGGGTTTATCGGACGTTACACTGGGACAAAATGATAGCTATAGTGACATTACAAGGAAATCAACTGAGTTTGGGAACTTTTCAAACTATGTGGGAACAACGTTTATCTCCATGCGTGCCTCCCTGAAAACTTGTGAATCGTCGTTCTTACTCTGAGGTGTGGAGACATTTCAAATTCCACAGGTGTTTAGTTTAGACATCAAGGGCACAAGTCAGTAGGATCCAGAAGAGTGGGAGAGGAGCTACCTCAATACTTATGGTCTGGAGCAGTGGCGGGTGGGCCGAAGATGGAAGTGGTAGAATTGTGGTAGCTGCGAAGATGCGCTTGAAGCGCGCAGGAAGTTCCCACTGGAGGTTATCATTGACATAAGCTACTGATAGGTCCCCTACTGATTGTCCTACGTCCACTGTTTCACTGACAAAAACTTGGTTAACTAATAAATGCTTGGGTGCAGTTGTTAGCTCTCAGAAAACACCGCCCCCCATTTCAAAGTATAACAGTTCAAAATCAAAGTATAACAGTTCATAAATGATGCACAGATGAAAGAAAAATCAACTCTGGGGGTTTTGAGGTACAACTAACACTAATAGAGGGTTAAAATCTCTCAAAAGTAAAGTTTGCATAATATGCGACCTTAAAAAAAAAGAGAGATGCCAAAGCAAAGGTACTCCAGAACACGTTTAAAGGGGGTGTCTGATTTTCACTTACATGTAATAAAGTAAAACCTGCTTTGCCACAGTACAGATATATTGTAAAAGCATCTATTTGGGTGACAGAAAGACCACCGCTTTCTCTGCATCTTTTGTATCTTCAACATGAAGCAGGGGAGAATGCCATGAAAATCATGGGAATGAGACAACACCAATCTGTGAGCTGTCTGTATGAGGAGTCTGTGCTCAGACATGCTCAGAGGATAGTGTCTGACCCTTTCCATGTCCTCCACTCAGAGTATGACCTTCTGCCCTCAGGGAGGCGTTATAGGGTCCCCCCCAGTGCAGACTCAACCACTACAGAAGCTCTTTTTTCCCTGCATTTATAAGGCTCCTAAACCAGCCTCGTCAGTTGTGTTTGGCTGTGATTGTATTGTGTGGTTTTTAACTGAAGGCACTACAGCACGAGTCCACAACGAAAGAGTGCATTTTACTAATAGGAATGGTTTGCACACTTTGCGACAAAATCTCAATTGAACATGTGTGACCGGTTACACATGTACCAACAGAAGTGTATTATTTGGGTTATGGAAGCTCTGTAAAAAATATATATACATTGTTTTAACTATTTACAGGAGATTTACAGTTTACAAGCCAATCTTATACTGCCATGTATGCTATTAACAGTGAATGTTCCCGCAGAGGCTCTCTCCACACCCCAGTTATCAACCCGGGGGCTTCCCTCTCTCAAAAGTGGTGGTGTTTGGGGGCTAGTGTTACCAGACACAGTTCCAGACTGGGTGGAAAAGCCTTGAATTTTAAAACAAAATATGGTTAAATATGTTTTTGTGTGCATTGTCGTTGATCAGATAAATCCATTCTAAAATCCAAATCCGTGTATGTGTGTGTGTGTGTGTGTGTGTGTGTGCGCATGTTAAGGCAAGGCAAGGCAAGGCAAGGCAAGTTTATTTGTAGAGCACAATTCGTACACAAGGCAATTCAAAGTGCTTCACAAAACAGGAAAAAATGCATTAAAATCACAAAGACATGACAGAAATCACAATCTTAGTTCAAGACATAAAAGAGAAGAGTGCAAAGAAAAGCATTTCAGTCATATGCACAGCCAAACAAAAACAGTTTTTAGTTTAGATTTGAACATTGCCAGAGTAGCGGCCTGTCTCACATCCTCTGGAAGACTGTTCCAGATTTTAGCTGCATAAAACTGAAACGCACATTCCCCATGTTTAGTCCTGACTCTGGGCACCAGCAGGAGGCCGGTCCCTGAGGTCCTCAGAGTCCGAGATGGTTCATATGGCACTAACATGTCCGAGATGTACTTTGGTGCTAGGCCATGGAGAGACTTGTATACAAGCAGAGCTGCTTTGAAGTCTATTCTCTGAGCCACAGGGAGCCAGTGCAGAGACCTGAGACAGGACTAATGTGATCGTACTTCCTGGTTCTAGTCAGGACCCGAGCAGCGGCGTTCTGGATGTACTGCAGCTGTTTTACAGCTCGTTTGGAGAGGCCAGTGAGCAGGCCGTTACAGTAGTCTAATCTACTAGAGACAAACGCATGGATAAGTCTCTCCAGGTCTGGTTTAGACACTATACTTTTGATTTTGGCAATGTTTTTTAGATGGTAAAAAGCTGCTGATGTGATTGATCTGACGTGGCTGTTAAAATTCAAATCTGAGTCCATTATTACCCCAGATTTCTAACTTGATGTGTAGGTTTTAGAGCGAGACTCTGGAGGTGACAGTTAACAATTTCTCTTTGTTTCTGTGGGCCAAAGACGATGATTTCAGTCTTGTCTGAGTTCAGCTGGAGAAAGTTGTTTTGCATCCACACACTGATCTGTTGGATGCAGTGACAGAGTGAATCCACTGGTCCATATTCACCTGCCGTCAGTGAAACATAGATCTGAGTGTCGTCTGCGTAATTGTGATAGGACACATTCTCGCTGCGTATCAACTGACCTAACGGCAGCATGTAGAGGTTGAACAGAAGGGGTCCCAGGATTGACCCTTGGGGCACCCCACAGGTCAGGGGCATCTGGTCTGAGACACAGTTACCAATTTCGATAAAGAATTTCCTGTCTTCCAGATAGGACTTTAACCAGTTTAGAGCAGTGCCAGTGATGCCCACCCAGTCCTCTAGTCTCTGTAAGAGGATCCCATGATCGACAGTGTCAAAAGCAGCACTCAGATCTAACAGAATTAAGACTGAGGCTTTGCCCGCGTCAGTGTTCAGGTGGATGTCATTTGTCACCTTGACAAGAGCAGTCTCAGTGCTGTGATGAGGTCTAAAACCTGACTGGAAAACATCAAATGAGTTGTTTATTAAGAGGAAATCAGTGAGCTGTTGGTAAACAACCTTTTCAAGGACTTTGCCCCAAAATGGCAGATTAGAGATGGGCCGGTAATTACTCAGTACTGCGGCATCAAGACTGCTCTTCTTTAGGAGAGGCTTTATGACCGCAGTTTTCAAAGACATTGGGAATGTTCCAGATTGAAGCGACATGTTAACTATTTGAGTGAGTGGTGCTAACAAACTGTTCAGCACAGACTTTAGAAATCTGGCGGTAACACATCAAGGCAGCATGTAGATGAACTCAGGCTGGTGATGATCTCCTGGACAGTTTTGTCAGTTACAGGTGCAAAGTGAGTCAGCTCTAAGTGTGTAGGTGGTTTGAGGGTTATTTTTTGCATTGTAGAATTGATAGCATTTTTAATGCCCTGAACTTTGTCATTAAAGAATAATGCAAACTCATTACACTTGGATGTGGAAATGAGTTCTAACGGCAGCTGAGCTGGAGGGTTTGTTAATCTGTTTACTGTGGCAAACAGGACACGCGAGTTGTTACAGCAGCTTCCAATTATTTCAGAAAAATATCCTTCCCTAGTTCTACATAAAATGAGGTTGTACATGTACAACTTCTCTCTGTAAATCTCTTTCTGAACGTGGAGCTTCGACTTGCGCCATTTTCGTTCGGCCCGACGGCACTCCCTTTTCTGTGCCCTGACCGAATCATCATTTCTCCATGGCGCCTTCTGCTTATTTTTAACAATTTTAGCCTTCATAGGGGCAATGGTGTCGAGAACATTCAAAACACTAGATGTAACAGAGTTCAACAAATCATTTACATTAGAACATGAGACATTTTCAAAGTTTATCATTTCCATAAACAGTTTTCCCGTGCTGTCATTTATGTGTCTCCTCCGGACAATTGCAGGACCAGCTGGTGGTTTGGGAAAAACAGACAGGTCAAAGAAGACACAGAAATGATCAGACAGAGCAACATCGACCACATTGACATTTGAAATATTAACCCCTTTTGTAATTAGAAGATCTAGAGTGTGCCTCTGCTGTGGGTGGGGCCACTCACGCGCTGAGTAAGACCGAAAGTTTCAAGGACAGCATGAAGCTCTTTAGCGTTTCTGTCACAAATTATCAACATATTGAAATCAAACCATCAAAGTCTGTGCATACGACTGAAAGCATCTCAGTAAAATCATCAATAAAACTTTTGCAGTGCTGAGGAGGCTTGTATAAAACAATGAAGAGAATGGATGGAGACTGTTTTAGCTCAATTTTAAAGGCTACATACTCAAATGTTGAAAACATCCCAAAGGACAACCTGTGGGTAACTATTTCATCTCTAACAAAAGCACACACACCTCCTCCCTTTTTGTTTTCTCGTGTTTCAGATTCAAACATAAAGTTGGGTGGAGCAGACTTCTATTAGAACTAAATTTCCTGTGTTTTTGTCAAGCCATGTTTCAGTTAAAAACATAAAATCAAGATTATAAGAAGAAATAAAATTATTAATTAAGAATGATTTGTTACATAAGGATCTGACATTTAGCACAGCAAGTTTCAGACTAGTTTCAGTGAGACTGGGCGTTATCTTTTTACAGGGAATATGAATCAAATTTCTCAGATTGGGCAGTCTGACTCGCATTTTGTTTTCCCATCTGTGATGTTACTACAGAAATGGCACTAGGGGAGGCTGTTTTTACACAGGGCCCCGGGTTGGTTTGATTTTTAATATGACTATAAGTCCCGGCAACGCTGAGACCCAGTGCATCCTAGCTATGGGAGATACCAGGTGAAAGGCGAGGGGGGATAGGTGGGGGGACTTTTGTTGGTGTAGTGGGAGCCTGTGAGCGTTTGGGACCAGGTGAAAGGCGGGTGGGTTTTGGTGGGGTGATTTTTGTCTGTGTAGCAACAGTCAGGGGTGAGTTCATCATCGTTGGTATCAGAACTCTTGCTAAATTAGCCGTGAGTGGAGCCATCTTAATGCCTGATGTGTTAAGAGCGATACCCGTCACATGTGCAAAGTGTTCACAAAGAAAGAAGCAAAGCTCGGGGGGAGTGTGGCTGAACATTAAACCAAGACCACTGCACCTGTCAGCTCCTGCCTGCACCTGTCGGCACCTGTCGGCACCTGTCAGCACCTGTCGGACCTGTCGGCACCTGTTTATTCCTGTGTAGGGCCCTCACAATTTATCATTTTTAATTAGCCTTATGTCGCATTACTTCGACAGTTGGTCCCAATTTACAGTTTGTTTTTTTTACTACATCTTCTAATCTTCACATTTATTATCAAAATAGCCTATTAATATAACTTTACAACTAATTTATTTATATTTCAGCTTTATTTTGAAGGCCAGCAATCTTTACGTTCAGTTGCTTTCAGTGCGTTTCTCAAAGTTGAAGAATGAAATGCTCTTTACTAATTTCATTCTCTATCCCATATTAAACTTAGTATATGTTTTGAAAATAAAACACATAACTTAAAATATTATATGTTCTATATGTAAAATGTGTATAAAAGTGGAAAGAATCAGTTAGATTTTTTTATATGACTTTCAGCTATATTGGAAACTTAAAGTAGAAATCAACTAAGGATTATACACAGAGCAAGGTAAAAAGTACAAGACTGACTATGGATGGGAAGCAGTGAGCTATATAAACCTGTTCTTTTCCATAAGAGATGTATACGTTCACCATCAAAGTATCAGACTAGCTGTAAACGTATATTTACATGCTGCATCTGTGTACGCCGGAAGACATTAGCATTTCAAAAGTGACGCGGCGACGTTTGCTTATCTGCGGCTAATTGGCGGAGTGGTGGCATCAAAGACCAATGAGGTTTTTTGATCTAGCAACTATTTAAAGCTGGGTTTGAAATGCACTGTGCCGATTTATCCTCCCTCAATGCAGAGGAGAGGTTTTGAAGTGGGGCTCAATGGGCTGCTTGAATTTAAATGTGATTAGCCGTCGGTGGCAAGTGGCTAGTCCCAGGAGTGAGTTAGTTAAAGTTCCTTCATTGTCTGGGAAAAAATTAATCAACTTATAAATCATTTTCATTAACCTGTGGTGGGGTCGATGAGAGCTGAGAATATACTGTCTCAGTGTTTTGCCTTGCTTAAAAAGGTGAGTATCATCATTGAGATCGTGACAATACGACGGTGAGGTCTTTCTTGTAATTTCTTTGGTTCCATGGTCTGGCTTGTTACTGTTCCTCGGGTTTGTGACTGCCTTTTTGCGGGACTGAACTTTCTGAAGGACAGGGAGGCGTGGAATGTGATAGAAACAGCCATTTGGGTCTATTTTGGACTATAGCTTCAATGGTCACGATTACCAATTAATCCGAATATGTTTTCTTTTTTTTTTATTCTTTTCTGAGATCCCAGTGGTAAATGCTTGTCTGTTTATAATTTGAAAATGTTTTTTATTATTATTATTATTATTATTATTATTATTATTATTATTATTATTATTATTATTATTATTATTATTATTATTATTATTATTATTATTAATATTATTATTATTATTATTAACAATAATAATACAAACATATCTATATTTTTACAGCCATTAAAGCATGAAAAAATAAAATCACGCTCATTTTAAACTTTTTTCAGCAGTCCACATGTATTGCTCACAATTTTAGCATCGGAAATATCACACAGCGATGAGTTTACGCTTTTCACAACTTTCAGAATAAAGTGCTCTATGGCTAGGCACAGACTAATTTTGACCTTACGATCTGCTTTTACAAAATATCAGTTGCTGAGGTCAAATAGATTTGACTTTGTACCTCTATGGACTTCTCTATTGAACATATCGTTTTTGAAGTTCAAACCTGAGCTCTACAGTTTGCTTTACGTTGTAGAATTTGGAGAGGTCGTAAGTCCGTTGGGGAGCGGGGGCTTAAATACATTTCTGAGAGTTTTAAGGTTTTTGAGAAATATATAATCCAAACACAAAATCCACAAAGATTTATCCAATACCGCTACTCACTAAATATTTCTTCAGTTTAAAAGTCCTTTCTACTGACCAGGATTGCTCACTGGACCTTGAAAGTTAGAGTTACACAGGAAGCCAACCAGATGCTCTTTAGGGTTAGAAGACAAAAAAAACAGTTCATGAAGAGAAACAAGAGCTCTGAGGCACGTCTGGGCTTCTTCAGGGCATTTTTCTTTCTTTTTTGGGTTTATATATGTATAATTTCACCATACGTCATTAGTGCTGACACAGAATTCTGAACATTTTAACATCACGCTGAAAAGGTACAAGTTAAGCCTGATGCAAACCGTTCAACTGTTCAATCCAGCTCCGGGAATTACTTAATGTGTTTGTTTTAGAGGGTTAGAGATCTCAATGCAAAGAAGTTATCAAGTCAGTTCTTCTTAGCGTACTTCTCACCAGTTCTTACCAGTTTCACAAAACGTCATGAATATACTGTTTATATACTTTGAGTTTCCCCCATTGCTTTCCGAGTCTGGATTTGACTTTCTTCAGAACTAGGACAGTCTGCACAACGAGGACAGCCACTCAGTATGCGGCAGCCCACTTTTGGACAAACTAGATACAGAGAATTTGAGAAGAGAAGATATTTCAAAATTCCATTCAAAATGCCCTTTGTGAACTTGTGACAATGGTAGTTACAAGAGTCCAATCTGAATCCACTAAATTATCTCCATAGAACGGTCTTGTGGTAGTAATCTTAAGAGGAGAGTTTCAACACAGTAAAGACAACTAAAAACAAAAGTGCCTTCCCTTTCCCTATACATATTGTTGGATGTGACTTGTAAAGCATTTATATAACCTAGATATTATTCCCCTTGAAAGTTCTGATTATTAAAGATTAGATTTATTAAGTATCAGTCAAGTTTATAATAGTCATTGCTTTGTTTGATTTCTTGGTTATAATAACTCCTTTATTTGTAAAAACCCATAAAACCTGAGGTCTACACTGCTGGGTTAAATCTCCCGACTTGACAGACCTGATTGAAACTTGGGTTTCAGATCTGCCTTTTGGACTATATTATAAACCTTTGGAGACTGTGGTCTTCAAGAAAAGAAAGGTAAGACACTTGTTTAAGTTAGCTATACTTTTGGACAAATCTAAGGAGCTCCACGACTGTTTAATGAAATCATCTTCGTTAGGATTGTGTTGTGATTGAACTGAAGCCTCCTCGTACTGTAGTTCTAGCATGGAGCAGACGCACAGTTAAAAGTTTATTGTGCTGAGGTTAGGCTGGTTTTGGTTGAGATGCTGTTTCATGCGTAAAAATTCCGTAAGGCTGCGTGTTGTGCTCTGACATTATGATTAACAAAAGACAGTGAACACCCTGCTGGAGGTGACACTGTATTTATTTGCGGTTTATGTTAGATACGGATACATCACGTATATCGCTTATTTCTGTGGCTTTGAGTTGATCGTTGCCGCACTGACACTGGCCTCTCTCCCCGAGGACTCGCTCCTCTTGTGTACGAATGTAAAATACAGTTGTCGACTTTAATGACATGTATGTGATGAAAAGAGCAGGAGAAGAGCTGGGAACAACACCAGAGACAACACCAGAGACAGTGACCAAAATTAGTTGCTAACTGTGACTTCTTTTATATATATATATATTTAATGTGCGCCAGTAGTGAGCAGTGACATTTATTTACTTCTTTCTTCTTTAATCGATAATGATTAATAAAGAAAATGTTTATACTATTAATATTGTAATTTAGTAGATTATTATTTTTACTGACATAATAAACACATATAATTACTTACTAAACTGTTTTGGCGTGAAAGAAGCCTAGACCAACATAGTTTATTATTATTTTGTATAAGTATTTGACATAAGGCACACACTCGTTTGTTTCTTCACAAATTTCTCTTATTCCACTCACAGTGAGGAAAGTAAGTATTTGAACACCCGGTGATTTTTCAAGTTCTCCACTTAGACTCCAATATGGAGGGTCGGAAATTTTCATTGTACGTGCATTTCCACTGTGAGAGACAGAATCTAAAAAAATATCCGAAAATCACATCGTATGATGTTTTAATAATTTATTAGTAGTAGTATTTGGACACCTGAGAAAATCAATGTTAATGTTTGGTTCAGAAGCCTTTGTTTACAATTACCGGGGTCAAACATTTCCTATAGTTCGTAACCAGGTTTGCACACACTGCAGCAGAGATTTTGGCCCACTCCTCCACACAGATCTTCTCTAAATGAGTCAAGTTTCAGGGCTGTCGCTGAGCAACACAGAGTTTCAGCTACCTCCAAAGATTTTCTGTTGGATTTAAGTCTGGCTAGGCCACTCCAGAACTTGATATGCTTCTTACGAAGCCACTCCTTGTGTGCTTCGGGTCATTGTCATGTTAGAAGACCCAGCCACGACCCATCTTCAATGCTCTGACTGAGGGAAGGAGGTTGTTGCCCAAAATCTCGCAATACATGGCCCTTTCATTCTCTCCTTAATACAGTGCAGTCATCCTTTCCCGTGCAGAAAAACACCCAAAGCATGATCCTTCACAGTATGTGTTCTTCTCATCCTTCTCAATGGAGTTTATTAAAAAACATCTATCTCCACGTGAGAGACTTGCAAAATCAGGGTTCAATATACTTAGTTTCCTCACGTATTTATTATTGTCATTTATTTGATTATTTAGAAAACATTTTAATGCATGACAAATGGCAGCGCTACTACAGGTGTTAATGTCCTTACTACACAAAACACACATCTATGCAGAAGAACTCATAATAACAGTGCACGGTCAGACAGACACTTATAATAAGCTTCATGTGCCACAAATGTCACTTTAAAACAGACCTGCGTTAAACCGCCATGATAAAATCTCTAACTCCCAGATGATCCATCTTTCCAGAAGAAACAGCCATTATTTCCCTGAAGTCAAGTTAGTCCAAAACAGCCACATTATTCCTTTTATCGCTGTTGTAGCTCAAAACTCTGGGCACAAGCACGACAGCCTTCATTGCTTCGTCTTGATCCATTGCACACAAACTAGCTTTATGTGATTAAATGACTGGCTTATTTCTAACTAACTTCTAACATTGCAAACATGAACATATTCTTAGTTACAAACAATGACCTGTCGCTAAAAGCTAGTTATTTTATCACTTGTTGAAACTTTAGCGCTTTGTTAAGTCCTGCCGCACATGTGCAGTGAGCGCAAGGAGCAAAAGCGTAGACGTCTCTGGTTCCATGGTTTAATCTGCACTGTATTAGCGTATTGCATTGTCCTCAGTGGACATGAACGGGCCTCTGAAAAGGTCAGAGACTGAGCAGCTGTGCAAATGAACATCAAGATCCTCGCAGTTCTGCTCAGCGACCTGTAGAGGCCTCATCTAGTTAGGAGAGTCCAGCGAGACACAAGTTCTACACGTTCCACACGCTTCTCTGGTTTGGTTCTCTATGTTCAAAAGTATAAAAGAAAATTATGGAAAAAAATAAACAAATAAGTAAGTAAATCAGGAACGGTCCTTGCTGAAAGAGAAAAGTTCAGGAGTCTTTGCTCATTTAAAAGACAACAATCAATAGTCCAGTACGATGCGTATGGCCCACTACTTCACACCTTTGCTTTCGCTCAAACAATGCTGGGCTGTGATTGGTCCCGTCTCCGCACACTGGTGGTTCGGCCCTACCACAATCAAACGCAAACGGGAGCCTGACAAGAGGATCCTCAAGAGTTTGTGAACCTTAAGCACTAATTCAGAAGAAAAAAAATGAAGTTGTGAAAGCCGAACCAACAGAATTTGGTCACTGAGCTCCGACATAAAGGCTGCACTAGCAATGTTAAATGACCACAGGTAAATTCAATATTTGATTTTAACATGTTAACATAATATCCAGAGACACAGAACAAAATACCAAATACAAACCCTATATTTAATCATGGTTAGACATCAAGGTTTTCTATGGCAATTCCTTTTATTAAAAAGTATATGCCGGCCTAATCAAAATACATTTTAAATTCTAGTCATAACTAAAAAGTGTAACCTTGTAAGAAGAGCAACACTTTTTTGTTATTTTGCACTTCTAAAAAAGCCAACATAGAAGCATAGTAGAGCAGTGAGGCCTTCAGGACACTCTGAAAACAGAATACACACATCAATCTTGGCTTCCTGTTGGCTCCTGTTGGCTCCGGCGGCTCCTCGGGCTCAGATTCATCAGTGGCCCACCGTCCCCAGCCGTGGAACTGTTTTCTATTCACTCCTCTGTTTACAACTTTATGTCTGAGGTTCTCAGAAAAGAAGGAAAGAAGTATTCAGCCCGAGTTGACCTTATGTGTTTATTTGAAGAGGTAGGCAGGTAGACTTTGTTTTGGTCAAATGATTCCGTGTATAAAATTCATTTATTTTACACATCTTTAATTAAAGTTTTCTTTCATTTAACATGGCACTCGGGGTCCTCTGTAGTTGTCAGCTTTTTGTACAATTCAAAGCATGTTTTTTGTGTTAATCTAAAAATTAATCTTGAAAATGATCGCTAATTAGGGAACGACCACAAATGGAATGTTCAAAACCTCAAAAATAATAATCTATCAGAAATGCTTAAAAGAGGGAAGACTACGTACCATCTCATAGGTTAGAAAAAGGGGACATGATACACACAAGGGCTGTAATCCAAAACTGTTATTAGTCGACTAATTATTTATGGACAACAGCCAAAACGAGAAGATACGGAGAGTTAGCTGAAGAATTTGGAGTGAATCATGAGTTTAATCTAATTTATAAATCCTAACAATAATTGCATGTGGAATTGTTTTGTTAACCCAATCTTTCATAGGGAAAGTAAAAGACATTGCTGTGTTATGTATTTATTAGTATGTTTTAGAACAAGTTTTATCCACAGGGTAAAGCCTCCTTGTAACTGTGTTATTTTCTTTCTCCCGAAGTTATTGAAGTAAGAATTTGAGGAAAGTTGAAAGTTGAATCCTGCTACAAGATATTTTTCACCAAACGTTGGGGTAAAAAAAAAAAAAAAACTATCCATCTATCTATATATATATATATATATATATATATATCAAGCGCCATGGTTGTCGGTTCAAACTAGGCAAACGCCAGCATTGTGCCCTTAAGCAAGACATTGATGGAATAATGGTGTGGTTATATGCAAATAGGAGCCTCACTGTGGCTTCAGTAGTAACTTACCACCAAGTACGGAGTGACTGATTAATGCACTCAACTGTAAAGTGACTCTGACTAGGCTGCAATATTGAAATGTGTGCAATGTGCAATCCGTTTTTAGACGCGGCAATTTTTAGTATTGACTGTTTGCACTGTGCAGGGCCTCAGACTGAATCTATCAAGTTATTTGTAATTAAGAACTGAACTGTATTGTATTTTTCAAGTATTTCAAGTATTGTTCAGTGTAGCGATTGGAATGTTTTGTTGGCGTGTCTGCATCCCCACTGCTTTTCCAATATAATTTCGCAAAAAGAGACACTAAAAGGTTAATCTAACTAATTTGGTACTCCCAATGTGCATGAGTTGCACCTGGGACTAAAATCTAAAACACAAGCATGAACATAAATATATGCTTGTTATAATTGGTTAACTCCCAGATGTTCACCTCTCCCCAGAAGAAGAAAAATGCATATTCAAATAGACTCCTTTCTGATTGTGAAGAGTCACACTGTGCCAGTTAAGCATGACACCAAGGACAGTGAAGAAAACATACATGTACAATACAAACATTTGTTTAGGTAAAGCATACTCTTGCATTTAAGTGTATTTTTTCACATATTCCGTTACTGGTCTAATCAGAGTATTGTATTCTGAATACTAGAACACTTTTACATTGAGTTGAATTATATTATAGTGTCAAATCACAACATGGGATTTTGTTTCACCCTTTATTTATTTATAAGGTGTGAGAACCTTAATACAATTAGAGAAGGGAAAATTGCAGTTGATTGCACTCACTATAAGAGCTGAATTTTCTACTTTTCTCACTGACTACGTTTCCATGCAGTCTGAAACCTTTCATAACGAAATATTAGAATACCGGTTGGGCAAGCCATGTAAAACAAACCCTATTAAATGACCCTGAATTACTCCTTTTCTAACTGAATTCTGGTCATGTATCGCCTATCGGATTCCTCATCGAAAGAAATTAGTTGTGTTCTGCACTGTGTTTTATTTGTAAGGTACAGGAACTATTGTAAACATGGCAAACACCCAACGCTACACATCGGAGCGAGGAGAAAACCATCACGCACTTTCGTCCAAAGTGTTTGGCTGGCTCTGGTGCAAACATGGATAGGGATTGTAGAAAAAGATTCAGTTGTAGTCACCTGGACTCTGTTTTAGAAAAAAAAAAGTTTCGACCCTCATCCAAGAGTCATTCTCAATCTGTGAAATAAGTCTGAGAACTCTGTTTATATCCTACTCTGTGAAAGCCCTGCCACAGGGCGGACTCCTGATAATGGGCCATTGAAACTCCTGATGGCCATTAACGTCCTATGTACCCTGACTTTCGCTCCTCCCTCACTGTGTACCTGATTAGCATCAGAATGCCTCGGGTTGAATCTTAAACCTCCATTTCATTATGGAAGGATTCTCTTTTAACAAAGATGGCTCCTCAACTCCTCTTTCAACATCTTTTCTCCTGCTCAGGATCTCCACCTCACGTCTTCAATAGAGTGGTTTGTGGCTTAGATGAAGATGCACGGCGCTCTGGGGCCTGAATTAGTGTGTCTTCTGTGTTGATAAAGCCTCTTTGAAGTGGCTGTTTGTCTCCCCTATGTACCGCTCTTTACAACTTTCTTCACTGCATTGGATAAATACACTACATTGCTCTGTTTTTGTGTCGGCATCTTGTCCTTAGGTGAACCAGTTTTTGTCTTAAAGTGTTGCCTGGTTGTGAGACCCTGTGGGCAGGGTTTACACGGAGTAGGATATAAAACCTGAGTACTCAGACTTGTTTCACAGATTGAGAATGACTCTGGATGAGAGTCAAACGTTTGTTTCCAGCCATAGACTACAACTGAATCTTTTCTACAATGACACCCTGGACGAATGAAGATTACACCAACATGGATATGGATGCCACAGCTCCGGCTCCATTGCTATTTTTCACATTCTCGTCGTCCTTTAATGAAGAAGTAGGTAGAATCGCATCAAGTACTGGTGATGGGTCAGTACTAGCACCAGCACCTGCAGCAGATCGGAGGAGTGAAGACGCAGTGATCTTCTGTACGTGCGCTCAGAAATATATAAGCCCAATTAAGAGATCATGGAAAATTCCCCTTGAGCGTTCAGAGATTTGGATGGTACTTGGACCCCAGCACAACGGGATCGGCCCCTATGTCGCTATTACCATCAGAAGCCCAGACGGCGAAAAGACCGGGATCAGATCTGGAATGAGCATTTTGAATTGCAAATTCCAAAACACGAAACAATTGCATTCCGTATCATTTCAAACAGAATGCGGCGTAAACTCTCCAATACGGAACGATTCTGTATTTTACGTAACAGTTGGCAACCCTAAATTTGAATATCCAATTGATTACAGTCACCATTAATCAACACGACAGGAGTAACTCATGCATGTAACGGTTATTCACGATGTTTCAGAAACCGAATATTGACATAACCCGAGTATTAGGTCAGTGACATGTTAACATGCAGCCGTTACCCAAATCATATTCTGAATATGTTCTTTCTGGTATGTATAATCAGTTCGGGAAGTAACCCAAAAATGACTGGAACGCATCTCACTTTCTTATAAAGAGCTTTAGATTTAGCCTTCTCCTGCCTAACTTCCTTGGAACTGTTGATTGGATCATTCCTTTCTTCCCGTACAGTAGGCAATGTCATTTCATTCCCAAGATGAAAACAAGATCTACGTTTGAGAAGTTTGCTTTGGTAGTGTGGAAAGAAAAATAATCCGCCGTTCCTTTAAAAATCCTAGTTTGATTGATGCTTTTGTCTGATACTTCCCAAATAAATCCACTGCATCTGCTGGTGTTTTTATTTATTTCCCCTTTTTTTTAGCTAGACGGGGGTCGCGCTGATTGGTTTCCTTGAGGCTATTTTAATGAATGCGCTGTTCCAACTGTAAATAACCACGCTGATGTAATTAAACGCAACGCAGATCAAGAGAGCTTTAAGTTATTTATTGGCTCCCAGTGGAATTGCGCGCGCTCAGGGATAAATCATGAAGGCGACAGGGAACGCGTGCTCACCGGGAGGCTGCTATTTTGGGTAAGACGCACACAAAACAGACCGAAACAAGAGGCGTATACAATTATAATGCACATTACCAGTAGTAATGTGAACTTGATTCTGTTGAAACAGGAAGCAGTATGTGATGGTGCCACTATAATCAGCCAAATATTGGTTTCTATTCGAGACAAAATCAGATTGCGACAGTGTTCACAACAACAAAAACATTGATATATAATTTTACAAGCCATTTTCGAGTCTCACCGCAGTGAGACAGAATTGCTTAAGTTATGAATACAGCTATGGTGGAACTGTCAAAGTTAAGAATCCAGCTATAGTCGTAACTTTTGTGCAAATTTTATGGAAATCACAGCCCACCAGGAGGCGGAAGACTGCTGTGATGACCCAGAAACAAGTTGAAATGTTATATGTTATTCAACCAAGAGAATCCTTACATTAGAGTACAGTTCAATTACAATTTACATGAATATCTGTAGGTTTTTAAATTGTATTTCAAAACTAGCTTTTAACTCAAAGTGATTCGAAAAATGGCCTGTACCTTCCATTTTTTTATTCTGAACAAGAACGCCAATCTTTACAAACTCCCAGACACAGTACATAGCTAAGATGCATATGCACATATACTGAAGTTCTAGAGTCATCAAAGCTGCCCTGCTACTCGAGTCTGTCTTTTCAAAACCATGTCTCTGTTCTTAAGTTTTTTTTTCCAATATTTTTTTCCAATTTCACAATACTTGTCCTGTCCCATGAATCATTCATGAGACCCTGGACGCGATCGCGATACGAGACATAATGTTATGTTTTTAGAGAACATGTTTTGAAAGAGCGGTGGTGTCTTCCCTGCTAAAAAGCTTCACCTCTGAACAATAAGAAGTCCAAACTAATCAAAGCGCGTGTAGCGTAATTTGCTTGTGGAGGCCATTTCAGGTGTAGACCGTCGACCGGTCACGATTCCTGCGCCGATGCTGCGTGGCTATGCTGCGTGGCTATGCTTGTGCGCTGTTACTGCTTTGGTGTAAATGGGGGTAAATTTAGCATCTATTAACAGCAGAGTCTGTTCATTTTATACAGAAAGGTGTAGGATGAACTCCACTTGAACCCATATGCTGTGAGTTGGCTGATACCTGTCTGGTATTAAAATAACATTTTTATTTATAAGAACTTTCTGAACAAGTTCCAAAGCCTTAAAAAACAGATGGACAAATTATGTTAAATGCTTTTTTAATAGAAACGTTTTCAAATGCTTCTTAAAAGTCAAAAGGCAATTAATCAGTCTAATGTGAAGGGGTAGAGAAGGGAGGGGGCCCATACAGAAAAGCCGCAGTCTCCCTTAGTGATCCGTGAGTCCTGGGGACCACCAACAGGGCTCCGTCCCAGAACGAAGGTTCTGAGGGACATAAGAGTGAGAGGTCAATAAACAGCATGGTGCCAGCGATGAAGAGCTTTAAAAGCAAGTTACAAAATGTTCAATTAGATCAATTACAAATGTTACAGGTACCAGTGTAGAGACTTAAGAGTGGTAATATGCTCAAATTTGTTTACACCAGTAAGAAGACAGCAGCAGCATTCTGCACAAAACCTTCACATTAAACCTTGAGAGGTAGTGGTATAAAAGGTTCAAAGGTACTATCTGGAATCGAGAAATGTACTTTGATTTAAACAACAGTTCAAGATGATGATACAGTTTCTACCGGGACCATTCCTGAAATAGGCTAGACCCTCTACACTGTTGAGCATCTGACTAGCCGTATGAGACCAAGTCCTTGCTCTCAAGTCTAAAGTAAGTCTCAAATCTTTGGCCTCAAGTCTGAGTCAAGTCCTAAGTCGAGCTCACAAATCCAAATGCTATATTTAAAGTTATTTTACAAAATATAGCTCATATTTTTTGTAAATGTCATTAAAAACGGGGCGGGAAATGTTCCTGTAATGTAACACTGAAAGGTATCAACAATTAACTGTAAAAACTCAAAAACATGCATTATTTTAGGAGAGCATTAGTCTAGTCCAGAGTGACTGACAATCAGTCAGTCTATGTCACGACTGGCATGTCCAAACCTCTGTGACTAGACAAGGTCAGTTATATCATACAGGCAAGAGGCCAGGAGAACGAATTATATTTATGTATTCGGATCCACAATTGTGAGTTTGCAATTATAAGTCTGGCATACAACTTGCAGTGTGATTTAGCTTCTGAGTAACTGCATGGTCTGTTCATGTCATACCTGGAGGAGGCCAGGAAAGCAGAGTTACTGTGAGTAGTGTTTCTGATTAACACTCAACTTGAATTCAGCTTGCGTTGTGAGCAGCAGTTAACACTCTGGCAAAAAAACAAAAAAAACAACACAACGGCAGCCGAGTGAGCCTCTGAACTGCTGTAGGGTCTGTGCATATTATATCTGGAAGTGGCCAGGGAACTGCATGGTACTGTGATTTTAATTCTATCAACACTATTTGATCCAGTCAGCTTTGAGTTGGCAGTTGCCTGGCGTAAAAACCTTGCACGTTGATTCATCATCTGAATAGCTGCAGGCTGCTTCATAATGGAGCTCTGTCTGACTGCGGGACACAGATTAGGGCAGGTATGAATGGCATGGGCAGGAGTCAGTGTCACCCACATGCTGTTTGTCTGGAGTTTGGCTTGACTACAGTGTACGAGCAAATCTCAACCTGCTCTGATGCGTTTTTCCTCTTCACTCAGGGACAATCGATTATTAGATGTTGGAAGCGGTGCAGACACTTCCTTAAATAACTGTGTGCAATCACAATCTGCCATTGCATTCGTATAGTAAGTGAGCATATGATATAGATTGTTCATCAAAATGTGTATTATGTTCCATTCATGCTTGCATTGAGTAGCCCCCCCATGTCAATATTAGATTAGTTTGCAGCCGAGGTAGGCAGCGGAATCTGCCTCAAAATCTGAGGCCATGGTTCTCAATCGGAAAAGGTGGCTTGCCCTCTCCAGGTCCTTGCCCAAGTGGAGGAGTTGAAGTATCTCAGGGTCTTGTCAGAGTGAGGGAGGATGGAGCATGAGATTGAAGGCGGATCGGTGCGCGTCTGCAGTGATGCGGTCGCTGCATCGGACCGTTGTGGTAAAGAAGGAGGTCATCTACGTTCCTACCCTCACTATGTCATGAGCTTTGGGTAATGACTGAAAGGACAAGATCATTTTTTTGTGGGCCCCAAACCGTGTTATAAAATGCGCTGTGTATGGGATACAGAAATTATTAATATTAAATGTTTGTTACTAAAATATTTAGCATCCTATGGGTTTTGGTACAGCAAAAACCACACTATGGACATTTGTTACCACATAGCTGCTTATTTTTGTTGTGCCTTTTAGAACTATTCCTATTTGAAGTGCTAAACTCTATCAAAAACGAATGGGAATTTTACTTCAAGAACCACGCCGAACTTGGCACCGTTGAGCTCCTACATAAGCCGGTCTCTCCCTCCTAAACTCCGGCCCCTCACGTCCCCACGCTGCGGAGTGGTCCTTCATGGCTGCAAACGTGAGACCTGGAGTGGACTGCGATTAGACAGCTAAGATTACTTTTGCAAGGATTCGAGCCCAGTAATGGCGCGCGTGTGCTGCATCGTGGGGGTAATTGGGAATTGCCTGGTTGGCTCAGTTGTGTATTTTATTTTTATTTTTTTGCATCAGTGGCTTTAGGTTTAGCATTACACCACCTTATGTCCAGGTGTCTTATAATGTATGTTATTATATTGTGTTCTTTATTATCTCAAACAGCTGCTCTTCTACCGGCAAAGCCATTTCCGGTCCGGTTGCGCCCATAGCTCTGCTCCACAGTCAGTTGCACTTAGGCTCCTGTGTACCCCATCCTCTTCTCGTCCCTGGTTTGTTGGTTCGTTGGCTCCACTGAACTCCTCAACATCATTCAGGAGTGCAACAGTAAATGGCGTTTGACTGTTTTAATGGTCCTAAGGTAACTAAAGTAAAATGGGGCAAGTATGACGTGGACAATGGGCAATAAAAGCATTTTTGTATTCAAGTTTGACTCCTCAATCATTTTTTTTATAATAAATCAAACGTAAACTATATACAGTAATTGTGTCATGTCAATTTCACTCAGCCAACCTGTGTTCCTATAGCTTAGAAAGTATTTCCTGGTATATGTGGCGCTGCTAATGCAAAGATAAATCATTTCAATCTGAAGGCACTGGTGTTAGAACAGAATAAATCACTTCTTTCTCTATCAATTAAAAGATTATCCATTCTTTGACTACATCAAAGCTTCCAATCTGATGTTTTTAAACCTTTATAATTCTGCTTTTTGGGACTGTCGCTTAGGCTATTCAGACTCTAACATTTCAATCATCCATTCTTTCTTCATTTTATAAACTTTCCAACACTTTTATTCGTATACTGAATCGCCATTGTCAAAAAACTTTTCTGTATATGCTGTAATATTTGTCTTCTTTTTTTCCCTTCCACATTGCCTTTGAAAACATTTTTATGGCTGCTTTCATGCATTTTCTTTTTATCTTCAAAATAACGGAGCTGCGTGTGATCATTGCAGAGGTACAGCGGGATTACAATAGTGTGGGTACGACAGGGTTGTTGTCCTGAGGGGGTCCGAAGCTTTTATTTTCACATGGTTTGATTAAGTGTTGAAGTATCGAGCTGGCTTTCTCTTTTCATTCTGTGTGTGTTTTCGAACAAAACAGAAAAGGATTTCTTTTTTTTCTGTTTTGTTTGACCGGTTGAAAGAACCCACATGTGATCAACAGGGCAGGGAAGGTTGAAAGGGTTTTTCACAAATAAAAGGTAAATAAACTCTGGCTACCACAGTTAGCAAGTTGCCATGTCACCAATTATGAAATAAACAAGGGCTGTCACAGTTTTATGGCGTTTCCGGGAGCCATCGTCTCATGGGAATAAAGGTCGTGGGGGGTGACAGGGGGCATTGAGTTGTGGGGTTCATAACAGTGGCCCACACAGAGGCTGACAGACGGCTGGGACTGCGGCAAATCTATTTTTGCCTATTCTCTATTTAACTCCTGATCACATTTAGTGTCCGATATTATTTTAATATAAAATAAGTTGTCCATTTCATGTTTACTGTCACTGAATAAATTTAAGGACTCATTTTATAACATAATGCAACAGAAAAATCTGATTGTTTAACTGCCGAAGTGTAAATGATGCAATGGTTATTTAAAAATGAAATGTTCTGTGGGTCAGCCTTAGTGGAGAAGGCCTGGCATTAAGGCAAACGCCTTTGTATCCAGAGATAACATGAATAAGCTGTGCTTTCCGATGTTTTGATTTTGTGGTTACGCGGACACTTTCTTTCTTTACTCAATTTCAATAATGTCATATAAGTCCATGTGGGCTGGGCACCTGAGCATGAATTCTAATAAAAACTTTCATCATTCATTAATTCTAACAATATATAACAAACAATTATGTAGGAATAGAATTTTGGTTGCAATATAAGTAATATTCTAAAACAACTGAATTTCTGCATGTTCTTCGCGCTCTGGTCAGTCAGAACAGGCGATGTAGTGTCATTTTGAGTGTTTGTAGACGTGGAAAGCAAAACTGCCAGAGACAACAGTGACAGGGCCGATTGAGACTTGTGCGGTACCCAATACTCACATAGGTTTTAAATGTAACAAATTACTTACAAACATTTTACTCAATTACAATTTAACTTTTCGTAATTAGTTACATTCCACCCATGGGGACATGGGCAGAACAGCGTCATCAAAAACAATGATGTGTCAAGAACTGGGCTCAAATAACTGGAGATTTATACAACGAAAAAAATAAATAAAAAAATAATAAATATCAGCAATCCCAATCAATCTTCCCTTGTCAGTTTCTTTTTGGCTACTACATTCTTTAGCTCTTTTGTTCAAAGCAGACTCAAATTTAAAGACTCTTCTTAGAGAACGTAAATAAAAAGTAGCTCGAGTAGGTTTTAAGAACAGTTCAGAGGAGTCGAGACAAAAGCGGCCTTGAGATTGAATGTTTGCCTGATCCTTGCCTGCTAGGTCGTTGGTAGAGATAGAATAAAAATATCATTGCACCATCCTTTTGAGAGACTATGAATGTAAAGATTATTGAAAGATACAGACTGCAAAAAGACTAGCATAAAAACGTCACCCATGAAAACTGAAAGCACAAAAGTCACTTTCAACGGTGAATTACTCTATGTTTGGGTTGTAATGAAATAAAACATCACCCTTTCAGCGCTAATGAAACCTGATCTTTGAACGGGAAATGCAAATGAGCATGGGTTTGAATGTGTAAGTGTGATGTGTGAGTTCTTGAATAGATTACAGCACATTTTTATATTAACAACATATCCATAAAAGAAAAAGAAAAAAATCATATATAATATATATATACATTTCAGTTTCTCTGTACACGAATTAAATTGAATGTCTTATGTTATTGTCATGTCAGTTCAAGCGGGGGTGGTGCAAATAAAGATTCTACAGTCAAATCTAATGTAAATCCTTCCATGCATTTTCACACAAAGCATCAGTATCAAACTCATATCGTCATGGTCCCCTGTGCTTTCCTAGAGAACATACGCACGTTTAGACCTTACACTTTTCCTGCTTGCAAGCTCCTTAAGAATTAGCAAGGCCTGAAATCTAACTATAGATTTAGGCCTCATTATAATGAATTCATTTTTGAGTAAGTGTTTCTTATGATTTGAACATATTTAGGCCATAGAAACACAGTGTAGGCCTACTTTAATAGCCTATTAATATTGTATTAAAATGTAGGCCGAAAAAGCTGCAAAATAACTTGGGAGATGACATGTGTAAATTGAAAGTACGAACTTGCCTAAAAGGTCGTACAAAGGGTTATTACTCTTTTCCATCCCATCACTAAATATAAAAATTTTAGCATGAAATGGATGAAATGGGAAATTCAGCTAAATATTTCACTTAGCAATTGTTCACCATATTCTGTAATGTTATTGTGCAGGGTAATCTTAATGTTTTCATTGACATGATTGTCTCCTGATTTTCAAATTAAGACTTGGTGGTAGAGAACCTGTGGTAAATATTTGTTATCGTTTTACATCTACAAAAATGACCAAACTGGAGACAAATAGGCAACATGTTTAGTCAAATCTGAAATATACCGTATTTTGCGGGCTATAGCCGCTACTTTTGTCAGATGTTTTGAGCCATGCGCTTATTTAGAGGCTGCTGCTTTTCTGTGGTTTTTTTCTTTCACCACTAGGGGCGAACTAACCGGAAATTGAATCAAAACTACAGAAAAGTTAAGCAAAGAAGCAGATGTTGCTTTTTTATTCAGCTAGCAAATAGAACACGGACGACAAATTACCAACTATAAATTATTTTCAAATTCTTGCCGCATCATTATGGAACCCAAACGAAGAAGTTCGTATGAAGCAAGTTTTAAGCTGAAGGCCATCGATCTTGCTAGGAAGCCGCGCGCTGCACGCAAGCTTAACATCAATGAATGTACGGTGAGACCTGGAGGGGAGAGCACGCTGGAGGGGGACAGCGGGACGAGCTCATGCGATGCCAAAAGTCAAGGAAAGAGTTCTGCGGCCTATACAAAAGGTGCGGCCTATGTATTGTTTTATTATCGTTTTTTTAAAAATAGAGCAAATGCGGCTTATATAGGGGAGCGGCTAAAACCCGGAAAATACGGTAATCATGTTCAGTACATTTTGAATTTTTAAATGTACACGTTGGACAAAGAACCGTATAATTTCAGATGGACCCAACTCCCAAGCACATAAAGTAGCTTATTGTCTCATCTTTGGACACTTGAATCTTTTTTTCTCCGAGCCTACTCCTGTCAGCTCCGCGGAGAAGAGCATCAGATCTGGGAGAGTGCCGGCGCCAGTAGCGACAGCCGATGTGCAACGTGTCAGAAACGGAATTAGCACCGAGGGCGGCAGTGTGAACGTATCCCTTGGCTTTCATCTGTCTAGTTCGAAATATTGTAATTAGATTGATTCCTGAAGTTGAATAATCCTGTATTTTCTGCAACTGAGCTTGAGTGCTCAGAAATGGCTGTTTTCACCTACCCCCCATCTCCGCCCACATCCGTGAACTTAGTTGTGATCATTTTGACAAATTAACTCCGTGTGACACATGTAGAGTTAAAAAATAAAACAGGCAAATGAAAATCTGCTGCTAGTCAGGTGAAATGTCACTCTAAGAGGCGGGTTTATCAGTTTCATCAGTAAAAGCTAGGTTTCTGCTTGATGCGTCCGCAAGGAAAATGACGGGATCACAGCAGCTAGCTCAGATTTCTAATGTCGACGCCGCATGAACCCGCGCAGACTGTAAATACTGCCAACGTCTACTCCGCTGCCCTCCACGCGTCATTTCGATGCGGATTTACACCGGAAAGTAGAATTCAATGTAAAATGGAATATTTACTCATGTTATAATTCATGTCTTTAAAAAAAAAAGAAAAACATGTCTCCTTTAACTTGTACTGTCTCATCCAAATAAATGACACATGATATTTAACATTTTAGTTGAATCCTTCTTTATCTTGACTATTCAGGCAGTCTTACCCTACTGCTACTTTCTTTACTTAATAACTGTTGCAACACTGAAATTTTCCCATTACGTACAAATAAAGATTTTAGTACTCATCCTTTAATATACACTTCAACGTCTTTGCATCAAATGACCTACTTTCCCTGGATGTTAAACATTTGAACAGGGCATCAAAACTTCGTTTCTTCATTTTCAGCCCGCATCAATCTCCAAAAGCAAATAATAAACCGTTTTTGACATCTGCTCGTCTCCTCGTGACTCCGTCTGGTCTGAGATCATGCCTTTCTCTCGTTCCGAATGAATATTCTCTCATCTGCATCACACCAGTCCGCGCTACTCCTGACACCGGCCAGTGAAGTCCGACCTTTTATAATTCCTTCGCTTTGGGGCGTACTTTGAAAAAAGCCGACGTTTGTGGATGCTACACAGTTTAGCGGCGTGGGCGGATGAATGCTAGCACCGCGTCGCTCGCTTCAAAGCAACAACACATATGCATGATTCATAGCAGATGCCTTTGTTTGTGCTGTGTCGGGGCGACAGCGGCCGGAGACTTTTCTTTTTTGTATTGTTTTTTTTCGCAACGCTAACATAGCTCTCAACTCGGTGACCCCTGCTCCTCAGAGGTGACTGCGACCTCTGGTTTCCTCAACCTATATGGGCAGGCAGATTTTCTCGCAATGGTGTGTAACGTATCAGGAAAAAACTGTTCCTCTTGACCATGTGCCCAACACCTATTAAACATTTAGAGAAACAAAAGCGAAGCGCTAATGTTAAATGTGCTTTGGCTTTGCA